>JANGFJ010000204.1:0-213140 GCA_025758675.1 Naganishia antarctica | reverse complement strand
CACCACACCACACCACACCACCACCTCAATCCGTCGCTTTTCCCAGCGAGCCCAGCGAGCGGCGAGCAATGCGTGCGTTGACACTAGACCTACGTCAGAATCGAATGCGTTATTACAGTGTCTTGCCCTTCAGTAGTCCTTCAGTCCTCAACCTTGCCCGCCATAGAACAGGCTGGGAGACAAGAGAAAGACCAGTCTTGACCCAGGGAAGAAAAGCTGCGAGGACCTCAAGAGCTACCTCGAGGCGAGGCAGAGCAAAGCTGACTTCGAGCCAGAAAAAATGTCGTGGTTTTGGTTTGAGCGGTGAAACTGTACGGACGCTTCCGGCCAAGGCCAGGAACAGCTCGCCAGCTGTTTCGCTGTTTCACGATAAGATACCTCCACTTCTCCACATTACGTCTTTCCCGTGTTTCCCTCTACTCTAGACACAAAGGCTTCAGGCTTCAGGCTTCAAGAATGCCCTCAAAGAGCAGATGCTTGACCGGCTGACAGGCAAAGATTCAAAAACGCCTTCAAAGAGTAGATGCTGACAGGCCGACAGGCAAAGAGTATATATAGTGACGAGCCAGGATTCGCAAACCATTTCCGCCACCAAGGTGTTCCCTATCACGTCAACACATCACCATGGTCCGAACCTTGCCTTTCCAAAACATCTCCGTCCCCGTTCCCGGCTTTGGGTAAGTTACCTCCCGTGCCTATCTTCGATGAAGTGAGATTCCACTATTAAATCTTCTCCTGCCACCCGACAGAGCAATGGGCTTCAGCATGAGCTACGGTCCGGCCAAGGACGAAGAGTCCTTGTCAACCCTGGCAAAGGCTGTCGAGCTCGGATGTACTTTCTGGGACTCGGCCGTCGTTTATGGGTCCTGGTCACAATGAATCTCTTATCGGCAGGTTCTTTGCAGAAAATCCGGGCTCAAGGCACAAGGTCTTCATCGCTTCGAAATGCGGTATCGAGGTACGTGTATCTCAGCTATGTTTGCTATCATCGTCTCACCGCTTGCTTCCCTCAGTGTGATTTCGAGGCCAAAGAGACTGACATGAAAGTCAACATCTCTGCAGAACACATCAAGGAGTACATCGAAGGAACTATTCAACGTCTTGGTACCACTCCGGATCTGTACTACTTGCACCGGATCGAAGGGGAAGAGACTTGAAGGAATACATCAACGCTTTGAATGATCTGAAAAAGGTTGGAAAATGTCGATACATCGGCCTTAGTGAATACTCGGCCGAGACTCTCAGGAAGGCTTGTGCTGGTGCGTAACCCACATTGAAATGACCGTTCATACGTATGTAACTAATTCTGAACTGCATCGATAGTTGCCCATATCGATGCGTTACAAATCGAGTCCAGTCCCTGGTTCACGGACCATGAACAGAACGGCTTGATCAATACCGCACGTGAACTCGGTGTCACCATCGTTGCCTTTTCGCTGCTTGGAAAAGGTATTCTTACCGGAAGCTTCCAAAGCCCTGCCGACTTTAAAGAGGGCGACGTCAGGAAAACAATCCCTCGTTTCAGTGAAGAGCACCTATCGTCCAACATGAGGATTGTCCACGAATTTCAGAAGCTGGCCGAGAAGAAGGGATGTACTTCCGGTCAGCTCGCTTTGGCATGGGTGAAAGCTCAGGGGGCGATTCCTATCCCCGGAACGAAGTCAGCCGAGACTGACGGAAAACTTTGGCGCGACGGATGTCGAACTGAACGAAGAAGAGCTCAAGGAGATCCGTAAATTGGTGGAGGAAGCTAAGCCGCAAGGCAACAGGTGAGTTCTTCCTTGGTGGCCAGGCTCGCGAAAGGGTTCCTGAACTTGCAGCTGTTATTTGGCAGGTATAACGACGCGGCTCTCAAGATGGTTGGCATCTAAACGAGATCTCATTCGAGTTGTATTGACGGTAAATTACTGGCAGCGGGATGAGATACATCTAGTCAATCTCCGATCCATCAGAGAAACTCCGAAGAGTGTCCTACAGTTTGACCTCAACCCATCTCGCCGTGACCATGACTGTTGGTTTGAGGAGCAAGGGTAACGAAGCTGAGACAAGGACATGGCGAAGTATTCAGCTAGCCTTGCGGTTCAAGGGAATCTCTCTTCAGAGGGCGGTTTGATATTGTCTCCTCCCGCGCGTCTACCGAAATATTGTCTCCTTGTTATAGCTCATGGCGTGATTTGTTATGCGCGCGTGACAGCAAAATATTGCTTTCGATGAGAGCGGACGGTAAAAGAATAGACGCTTGATGACATGCAATACAATGACACGATGCTATTTGTACAAAACCTCGAGATTCAGACCGACTTGTTGCTTCTGTTTGTGGAGCAGTCTTTGCCTTCGATAACTAGTTCCCCTGGGATTACATCACCATCCTTCAGGCTGTGGATTGATTGGCCTGTATTCACAGCGCAATATGAGCGAGTCGGTCAAGGAGAAAACGAGGAATCAGGCTTACGGTCTTGCAGGGATACCGCTCTGGAAATTGTTCATCTGCTGGTACGGAGCACCATTGGGTGGGAATGGTGGCCGGATCATTCCAGGACCCATACCGGGCATCCCAGGTCCCATTCCTTGCATCTGCATCCCCTGCATCGGCATTCCCTGCATCGGCATACCCTGCATTCCAGGTCCCATACCTTGCATTGGTTGTCCATACGGTGTTCTGTTGTCGACCATAGGGTTGACATACGGAGACGGAGCGGCCATATCTATAGCAAATAATCAGCGAGTGATTTATGTTGAATAGCGAGAAACGGCTTACAAGGACGAGGAGTCATACCTCCAGGCACTACAAGAGGGAAAGTGTTTAGTTCCTGGAACCTGGTCGACTTGATAAAGTCGAGGTGGCTTCACACTTACAGTTGGTAACACGAGGCGTGAAACGACCAGTCGGCGTCGGCCCAAATCTTGCCATACCTGGCGTACCACCTCCAAAGCGGGCAGCAGGGGTGACACCGCCCAGGCGGGATGCCGGAGTTGCGCCGCCACGCTGCACGGCAGTACGATGCATTGATGGAGGGGCGTAAACGCTTCTACCACCGGCCGGAGTCCTACCAACATTTTTCTTCTGCTCCTCCAACCGGTTCACATATTGGGTCTTGAAAGCTGTGCACAATTCTGTTACACCTGGTACTTCGGCATCGAACAGTTTGTAGGAACCGGGCATGATTCGGATGGGCTGCAAGGCGATGCGCAATTAGCACGACACACCAGGAGCTTTACGAGTAAAGACTGGTTACTTACCCATGATTGCAGATAACCACCGTCTTTGATCGGTTTGTTCAAGAATACTACTTTGGCCCAGCCTGGTTTGGAGGCGTCAAGAGAGAACCCGTATGCCGACTTGCCAGCATGAGCCGCTACGTATTGTTTCAGATATTCCTCTAGTTGGCAGGAACGTCAAGCATTTGAGCCGGAGTTCGTCCAGTATCAAGAGAGCATAAACTTACCGATTTGATCTTCTTTTCGATACTTTTCGTGATGCGTCAATGCCTCGATCTTGTCTGCCATGGCTTTGACATGCTCCACCAATAACTCATCGAGATCGGAATAGGAGGCGGCGAAGTCACGAACACGGAATAGTTTACCGAGCTCATGCGCGGAGGGTTTGTTGATTTCGGTAACATCTAGCATTGAATATCAAAAGTCAGCCTGTGATGTAGATGTAGCAGGAAAAACAACATACCGAGATGTTGGTAGATGCCATCATCCACTTTCCAGGTCACGGCCAAGTGGTCGTTGCCTTGAGATGAAGGTCGAATAACAGCGTCCCCTCTATTTTGCTTTGACAAGATCTTTTCGGCCTGCGTCTTGTTGGCGACATGCCATGCGGGATGATCTACGATTCGAGGAACTGCACCTTGCTCCCGACGTTTTCGAGTATCCAGGATTTGCATGTCTTTCCGCTCCTCTGCGACATCGAAGTATTGCATTACTGGATGCAAGATTTTCTCTATTCGTGCTCTACCAGCAGTCTGGACATCTTGTTGTCGTGAAGAGACAGCGATGTAGAGGTCGAGCGGTCGAACATCCGTCACGACACCTCGTACAGCCTGCCCACGGGTCAGAAGCTTTCTGGCATCATTCGGCGGCGGCTGGCCCTGCGGTGCATCGATTAACTCCTTTTTGACTTCACCCTCGACCTGCGATTCGAGTCGGATGATGACTTGATCCTGCATAGATCGGATGACGTGCCCCGTGACGATGCAACCGACCGACAGGGTCTCCTGCGTTTCCCCTGTCAACATCGTACAAACAGCCCATGCATCCGGAAGCATATACTCCTTTCGATTGTCCTTGAAAGGTTCTTCGAATTCCGCCGCTATCAAATCGACGGTATAGAATTTCGCCTCGCCAGTCTCCCGCAGCTTTCGGCGAGCAAAGTCGGCAACATCGGCTTCGTTAACGATCCTTGCTCTCGTTTCCTGCTCTTGATTGAACCATTGAACCGTGAAGAAGGACGGGTTCCTCTCGTGGGCATCATCGGGATCCTCCTTTAGCAGATAGATGCACAATTCCGATGCAAGATCGTAATCAAGAGGATGAATTCGAGTCTGATCCAACGGATTGGGTAGATCAGTGTCGTCTTTTGCAGCACTTCGATAATCCATCTCGTCCGCTTCTCCCTGCTGAATGAAGAGGAAAGCAGCCACGTTGATCATGATTGATGGTCCTAGAATGTTTTCTCTTAACAGTTTGGCACGGTTGTTGAGAATACCTCCCTATTTGCGTTATGGATCTGTCAGCCAAGAGAGGAAACCGATGCGTCGTGCACATACAGATTTCGTGATCGCCTTGACCATGGCGTCGGCTTTTCGTGGACCCAACCCGGAGAGATACGGTAAAAGTTTCTGCAGATATGAATCCCGGACAGCTTGATTGATATCTAGACCGACACCGTTCACCACGTTCACCAATGCCCGTTCAAGTACTTGCAAAAGACGCTCTTGACCGATCTAAACATGATGCAATGTTAGCTATCTTTCTTGTAGCGGGAGATGCCGTACTTCTAGACTTACCAATGGTTGATAGTCCGGTACAAACGTGATGGTCGTCAGGTCTGAGCCCAGAGCACAAAATTCATTGAGCGGATCTTGAACGTATCGAGCCAATCCTAACGCATATCGAGCATTTGCAGGCCAACCGGGATTTTCTTGTTGGGCACGCTGCGAGTTCATGTAGATACGGGCAACATCGTCGATGCCGTAGATTAACGGAATCTGCTTGCTCTGCATCTGGGCGGGCCAATGATCATGATCTCGGGGGAACAAGCTGGCTTGGTCGACAGATCGGTCGTCTTGCATGCGCTGATGGGCGTGCTCTTTGAGTGCCAAATCGACGTCGTTCCAGAGACGACGTGTTTCTGCGGAGAAACCGCCAAGTACGACAACATCAGGGTTGTTTTCGTTGAGAAGGGCCCAGAAGGCTTCTTTCTGGTCTTCATCGACAAGGTTGTTGAACTTGCTGTGTGAAGTTGTTCGACCCGTATCATCCAGACAGATCGCCATGATTGCATGATTGCCCCCTCTTCCGAAACTCAGCGAGATGACGCTAGGCGAGCTGCCTTGATGCATTGTTGGGGTGTTGTATGGTCGTACGTTGACTCTCTAGATATTTCACCCGGTAAATTATCTGGCTGAAGCCAGAGTTGGCAAGAGGACAACTCACGTTTTCTAATTCCTTTTGACACCTTTCAGCAACAATATCGTCTGCCCTTTGCTTTAGATCGTCTCTTAGCCATGTGATAGCCGCCGGGACCAAGATGCTATTGACCGCATCCTGCACGATTTCATGTCGAAGTTTGTTCCACACGTCTGGGTTTGCTTCTGTGTCGGGAGATTCCCAACATCGCCCAAGCTCGTCTTCGAAATTTCCGATCGCATCTTCGTGCAAGAACATCTGGAGACTGAGCAGCCCATCGGCCTCGGCCGCCTGTATCTGTGTATACCAAGCATTGAACGACAAGGCCTGTACAGGGAGACCACGGAGGTATTTGTATCGCTGGAAGAGTATCCATCAGCCTGAGATCATCCATCAATGATTCGTCAAGAGGTCCTCACGTAATACCGATGAAATTCATCGATTTTTGCCTTTCCTTTTTCAGTGGCGAAGCAGTTCAACATTGCTTGGTCTTTGAAGAGGTCTTTCATTCTCTGGAGTAGCACGGGATCTCTGCCAAATTCTTGAACAAGTACGTTCCGAGCAACTACCAGTCAAGCGTAGGTTGACATTCCATCAGTGGACGATAAGGGAATCGAAGGGCGTCGACAACTTACCTTTGAGGACATCGTCAGCTTCCGGCATTCCCTCCATAGCATCCGCATACTGCTCAGCCAAATCATAGGGCTTCAGCTCGCTGTTCTTTGATTCTGGAATAGTGGACGTTCCAGTGATCAACTTTTCGACGACCCGACAGGGATCAAGCCCATAATACTGTCAACAGACAACGACGCTTCAGTACCGTCCCTTGAAATTCAACACAACAAGGGCTTACAGGCAACAGATCCGCTATACGTCCCTTTCGGACAAACTTCTTGCTCGCTCCGCCTGCTCGCTTTCGATCAGCTCGACTTGATTCCATTTCTTTCGCTCTTTCCGACAAAACAGGATGTTTGATCTCCAACCAGGCGAGCGCCTCGTTCGCAGCTTCGACGCTTAGAATTGCCGTGCCTTTTGGGAGGGAGAGCACGTGATCTTCAAGATAGGAGTCTGTAAACGATGGGTCGAGGTCTTTCATCTGCTCATAGAGCTTGCTGACGTGATCCCGTCGATGGTGAATAGCCTTGAACTTGAGCCCAAGATCGTACAGAGTCCATAATTCGTCCCGATGCAAGAGGATTTTTCGGTTGCCGTCGTCGCTCGTCTGTCTCAGAGTATCTCGTCGATAATGCCAAATGAACGGCACTTCCAGGTTTTTGTTGAAGATGGCGTCCAACGTTTCCCGAACAGCGGTGAGGAACTCTTCAATGTATTCGCCGTTCAGTGAGAACTCTTGAGTGGTTCTCGTACCGACTCGCATCGCACACCAAGCGGTAGCATCCTCCAGAGGCGGGAATTCATCGGAAAGGTCTCGCTTTACCGGGTTGAGCGATAGAGTTGATGAAGCGAATTGGTATCGTTCGGGAACGTCGGTTTCACGAACGAACTGATCTTCCTTTGTCAGGAACTTGTCTGCGATTTCGGTAGGTTCAAAGATCTGTATTGGATAGACCAAGCGATTAGTCGGGAACATGACAATCCGGCATTGTACATACATCCTCAATCTTGGCCTTTCCGGAACGACCTCTTTCACCTCTAGCATCAGCTGACAAAGCCGCTGCATATTCACCACCATCACCGAAGACATCTTCCAGTTCCTGACGAGTTCTAAAGATTAAAGGAGATCAAAACATGTTTCCGAACAAAGCTCTCGACTGAACTCACTCTAGACCGGCACCGGCGAAGCTTCTGTGTTTCTTTGCAGCAGCTTTCCTCTGAGCCCTTTTTGCGACCGCAGCCGCTCTTCTCTCTGCTTCGGTCATCTGTTCATTCTCTTCCTCGTCATCCTCCTCGATGAAATCATCCATATCGGATTCCTCCAGTTCATCGACATCGCCTCCTCGTCGAGCGGATGCAGGTTCGTCGGCAAAGATGTCGAGATCGTCTTCGTCTCGATCGCCACCACGTCCACGACTTCGGTCGTGACGACCGACGATTTCTTCGTCTTCGTCGTTATCCTCCTCGGAAGCACCCCTTCGTCGGATTCTCTTGAGCTTTTGCGATGGAATTTTCGCCTTGGAACGGCTCGGCAATCCCGTGTTCTCGGCCAAAAGTTCCAAGTCATCTTCATCCAACGCCTCGTCATCGCTCATTGCAGCTTCCGACCTCTTTCGCTTCTTTCGTCGTTCTTTCCTCCTCCTCTTCCTCTCCTCCGGCTCAAGCTCTTCGTCGCCTTCTTCCGCATCCTCGTCTTCATCCACAATGAAACCCTTTCGTACCCTCTCGATTTCTTCCTCGTCGTCTTCCTCCTCTTCAGAAGAGTCGCCAGCTCTGGGATCGCCATGAGGTCGGAGATCCTCGCCCGAGCCTTCAGAGTCGGAGTCAGAAGCCATGTTGGGGGACGTTGTGCGGTAGGGCTGATCAGATGGTTCCCGGTTGTTGATCAGGTTCTATCCGTTAACCCCTGCAGCTAGAGGCTTGAGATCTGAGGAACTAGATGCACGACTGCAATCGCTGTAGTATGTGCTTCCTATGGCCAACCTCGAACCTCGTTCAAACATCCTCCTGTCCGATCACTGCTTTGTCCATACTCACGGTGCCGAAGGGGTGTAAAGACTTAGGTAAGCCAAATCGCGCTGATCAAAACGCGTCTCTACTTTCGGGCACATGATGGAAGTTTCTGCTCCTCTTCACCTGACTTTGCAGAAATTGCGGCTCGAACGATCTCTTCAATCGAGCAGGATCGCTACATTCTACTCTTCCTTGGAAAACATCGCACCTGCCTCCCACCTTTTCCTCCCCAATGAGCGAAAAATGGTACGATTCACCGATCTTCACAGAGTCTATCTCCAAGCACTTCTATCCAGGAGGTTCATTCCCGAATCGGTCGCACTGGAATTGTACAAACGAGCTGTCCGGGCCATCCGAGGTATGTCTTTCGTTGCGGAGCGTCATTACGACGACCTGTTGACCGTCCTCGCATTTGACAGAGATCAAGAACGACTATGAACCTGCCCATTCGGCAAACCGCAAGGGTCTGCAAAGCTTTGTCGACGAAATTGGAGAGGGAATAGCAGAGTTGGGCTTGCAAGTCACTGTGACAAGAGACGAGTCGAAAGAGGGACGACTGTGGATCTGCCTGGTGAGTTACGATGATAGGTTATGACCCTTCTACCTCGTATTGATGATACAACTATTCGACAGGTCAACGCGGACAGCGCTTCAGACCCGAACGACGTGACCAAAATGGCATCAGATCTTTCGTCTTTGGAGATCAGTTATTACAGACGTATCGTAAGATCTCCGTCCTTTTCTAAGATTCTTCTGGTCCATCAAAAACATGTTGTCCCGCACACAGATATCAGAAATCATCGAGCAGTCCTATCCAGCGAATTCCGTCAGTTCGGTACAAGCCCTCAACATTGCAGGCGATCTCGAGCCAAGTGCGTGTCCATCAATCCCCATAGTAGTGATTTTGCTAACCCCCTTTATCATTAGCTGCCATTCCTAAAAGCCAAGCCCAAGATATCCTCGCGGCTCTCGTCTCTCGGGGTTGGCTTTCGAAATCTGCGTGAGTTCCGGTTTCTTCCGGACAACTACAACATTTGCGCTTACTGTACGTTTCGCTCGTGAAGTCGTTCACGGTATAGCCTAGGCACACGAGCTATGGTCGAGCTGGAACCATGGCTGAAATCCACTTTCGGTGAACCTGATGAGGATGATGAAGAGGAAGGATTACTGAAGGAATGTATCCAGTGTTCTCGATTACTGTTGCAAGTGAGTGTGATAGAGGTCTAGATTGCGGAACCCAAAGAGCTCACTGATTGGCGTTTCCCAGGGTCTTAAATGCCCAGAACGAGATTGTCCCGTCCACGTACATCTGTTCTGCTATGAGCGACTACTCTCCGCCAATCGGCATCACTGCAAACACTGCAAGACTTCCTGGCGTGCTTCTGAGCCTACACCTATCGGAGAGGATGCTATTCCGCGTCGTGAAGATGACTATGCGACAAGTCGAAGGGGAAAGAAGAGACGAGCTGGTGGTGGACCGGTCGATAGTGGGAGAAACGAGGAGGAGGAGGAGGAGGAGGGAGAGGAAGAGGAAGGAGAAGAGGAATCAAGGGCGGGAAAGAGTCAGTCTCAGATGGTGGATTTGGAGAGCGAAGAGGAGGCAGAAGAGACATCCAGGCCAGCGCAGAGAGCCCGGCGCCAATAGTCGATAGAAACCCTATTGTGTATCGGGATGCCAAAGAGCGGGTTCATGGCAGACGACATTATTGTAGAAGTCATCGTGGTTGTATCGATTGTTTACGGCCTCAGCAGATGTGACCTCATGCATTGAGTTATGTACCAGGATCAAGCGAAACCTTCGGACGATGGAGCAGATTAACAAGTGTAAAAGTGCAGAGGCAAGGAACGAGGTTGTGAACAAGGTTTGAGATATCACAGAGACCGACCGGTCTGTTTCATTTGCTTTACGGAAATACAAGACGTAACACTTGGGATGCGACAACCGTCGACCACCTTTGCCGATACTGCCCAATTAGGCAGTAGTGGCTGCAGCCGCATCTTGCTCCTGATGAGCAGAGGGCGACTCGGGCAAGAACGGAGCAACGTTCAAGAAGTCGGTAAGACGACCCATGGCCGCTTCCGCAGCTTCAGCCTCGATCTCGCTCTTCTCTCCGTTTTGCAAAAGCGTGGGAGCGGTTCCATCGATCAGACCGAGCTGAGCATCGGACCAGATGGGATCGATTTCAGATCGAGCGGAAGCAAGCGGCATACCGACGCCGGCTCGACCACCGACGGCTTCCCAGTCTGCAGTTCGCTTGAGCTTGAGCGCCTTGAAGACTGAGTCGACCGAGTTGATCAAGTGCTGCATTTGTTCCTTGGTGTGACCGGGGGTGGGAGTGATTCGGAGTCGTTCCTCACCAACGGGGACGGTCGGGTAGTTGATAGACTGCACGTAGATGCCGTGCCTGGAGAGCAAGGTGTCGGATGCCTCTTTGGCAAGAGCTGCATCGCCGACAAGGACTGGAACGATATGCGAAGGGTTGGGTACAACGGGAATACCTAGATCCTTGAATGCGGACTTGACCGATCGGGTGTTGATGTGTTGAAGTTGTCGGTCACCCACGTATTCACGCTGGTAAGCAATGGATGCCTGAGCACCGGCAACGATCGCAGGCGGAAGAGAAGTCGTAAAGATGAAACCGGGGGCGTAAGAACGAACAACGTCAACGAGGTCGGCAGAAGCGGCAATGTATCCACCGACAACGCCGTATGCCTTTCCAAGAGTACCGGTGAAGATATCGATTCGATCCATGACGGATCCGCGGACGGGTTCAAATGATTTTTTGGTCGAGTTGTGAGCTTCATAGTCCAAGTGCTCGGCGACTCCGGCACCGTTGGGGCCGTACATGCCAACAGCGTGAACTTCGTCCAGGAACGTGATCGCACCGTATTCATCTGCAAGATCACAAATCTTTTCGATCGGCGCAACAGATCCGCACATCGAGTAAACGGATTCGAAAGCAATGATCTTTGGGGTATCCTTGGGAACTTGCTTGAGCTTCATTTCGAGATCGACAACGTCATTGTGCTTGAAAATGACCTTTTTCGCTCCCGAGTGGCGGATACCTTGGATCATTGACGCATGGTTTGACGAATCGGAAAAGATGACACATCCAGGAAGCTTGGCACCGAGAGTGGCCAGTGTGGCGTCGTTGGCGACGTAACAAGAGGAAAAGACAAGGGCGGCATCCTTCCGGTGCAAGCCCGCCAATTCGTCTTCGAGTGAAAGGTGCAATGCACCGTTGCCAGCAATGTTTCGCGTTCCACCTGCACCTGCACCGTACCGGTTCAAGGTTCGCTTCATGGTGTCCAAGACGACCCTGTTCTTGCTCATACCGAGGTAATCGTTTGAACACCAAACATCGACTTCATCCTTTGTGTTGGCGGTATGGGCGACGGGGAATTTGGCCGCGAGACGGTTGATATTGTTAAAGTATCGGTAACTCTGATCCTTGTGTTTCTTCTCCAACTCGGTTTCGTAGAACCCGTCATAGTTGAATCGTGAACCGGTAGCTACTGCAGCTTGAGCCGACGCAACTCGACCTCGAGATCGGAGGGAAACGGATTTGGCTTGTGCTTCAGCTTGAGCGATGGCGGCGGCTTCAGCAGCAGCCTTTGCGTGCGGACACTTGGCTGGGTTGCCGGACGTAGGGTGGGAAGCGAAAGGCAGGTTCTTCTTCTATGGAGTTGAGGAATGAGCCCAAGTCTAGGTGGAGTGGGAACCGCATCGAATTACCTTGTGAATCTCCTCAACCTCCTTTTGTCCTGCAACACTGGCATACGACCTCGCACTGATCTTCTGCACCAACGCGGGACCCATCACGGGGCAGCCATCGACAGCGGCCTTTGTGAGCGAAGAGACTGTTCCATTCGCCGAAGGAGTGGATGCAAGAGACCTGAGAGTGGCGGTGGACGTCCTGTGGAGGAACGGACAAGAGGTCGAGTAACGGGCGAGGGAGGTCATGTAGGTGGCCATTGTGGCGATGATACGAGTTGTTGGGAGGTATATGCAAGGGGAAGCAAGGAGCGACGCCAATGAGATGAAGGATATATAGAACGTCCCACGATCTGACGAGGTTCAGCCCACGATCCCTTTCAACCCGTCAATTGGTGCGTCCGATTTCCCGCCTGCGCTTGATTTTTCGTCCTGGCCCATGCGCCGTCGTCCAATCGGCAGTCAATAATAGACCCGCTTATTCTGCTGACTCCGGAGAGCCCGCTCGCACCCACGGGCGAACAGAATGGGGTGGTTCGAGTGCCACCAATCCGCTTGGGCTGGTTTGTTCAGGCTCTGATCGTCATGCAACGCTGCAACGCTCTAGATCTTGCTGATGCCATTTCGAGCGTTATTACAAGTACAAGCATTTCCCGGCCTGAACAGCTAGTACGTGTGCGTGACCTCTGTCCCGATGTCGCATTGTTGTATTGGCGTTGTTGTAATTACGCCAGGTGAACCATTATTTCGGTCGATCTTCGTGCGACCGCATTCCCACATTTCACGAGCGCATGATAGACAGCTCGAGAGTCAAGAATATAGATACCATGGCACACCTGCAGGAGCTTCTGTGACCAGCTGTGGCCGCGCGAATGCTACGGAAAAGGGCAGCAAATACATGTCTGGCCTCGTGAATCGGCCTTCGCATGCCTTTACAATCGTACCTGCGATTCTAGGCGATCCAAGGCATCTGCGAGTCAGCTTGATTTGACAGCCTTAACCTTCAAGTCGCCTTCTGTCTCCTGTCCTCGCCACATATTTCAGTACCAAGATCCAAGATCATCTCGCCAACTCTGGCTCGATTCCCCACAAACGCGTCGATCGACCAGGGACGCGCCGCATACCGGTGTCGTGCCATTTTTATTCCTTTATTTGTGCTTCTGTGTTCTGTCCCCGTCCTTTGCCCTTGCAGACTGGCAGTGATATCGTCTCTCGTCGTTCCCAGTCGTCAACCGGCTCCTTCGATCAGGCAGGATTCATCAACCACCTCCGGGTCAGGATCATCATGCTGGCCGCACTGCTTCGTAGAATATCGAGGTTGCCTGCGCAATCCCCGATCGAGGCCATCACCTTCTCTTTCGTATTGGTTACCTTGGTCTACTTTCAACTTCTTCAGGCTGTGCAAGATAGCGAGATGTGAGTAGCATGTCGTCCACGAATGAAGCCGTGACCTGATCGTTGTGTCCTGCACTTCTTCAGCTTCACTCTTCCGGCCACGAATATCGCAAGCGGTAGTAGCGGATTGCAGGCTTATTACATTCCATCCTCTTCAGAGACCGCCAAGCGAGCTACAGCGACCCGGAAATCAGCATTCTCAAAGAAACACAGTCCGAGTTCGGCAACCCAAGACTTCCTCGCTAGTCTCGATGTCAACGCGCCCGACTACATCTCGTCCCATCTCTCGACCCTGACAGCTGGATTGGAAAGCAAGAACATTACCGGTTGGAACGCAGTCAGCGCAGAAGATTACCAAAGGTACTCGGAGGAGGTCGGCGGGGAGTCAAAGCGCGTGAATGAGGTGCTTGTCAAGCAGTTTGTCGTGGATGTCACCCAGGCCGTGGATAACTCGGACAGAACTACAGAGGACGTAGAAGAGGCAGTACAACAATGGGAGCGGCACGTCAAGGAGGAATTTTCGGTCGAGATTGGGACACGGTCGGTTACCTATCAAGATGTTTGTTACCGATCGACACCGGAAGAAGGTTGCTTTGTTGTGCAGTCCGCATCCCCGCAAGGCCAGAAGATTGTAACCCTTCTTCTTTCACCATCGGATCTTGCCCGGAACTACCTACACCAGCTGGAGCAATTCGATCTTTCAACCTCGGAGGAATCCCGATCGGAACTTGGTCACGCGAATGGGCTCTCCTTTGTCCCCATCTCCGGTTCGAACGGCGGTTTCAACCCCTACGGCACTCCGTACTATTCGGCTCTATCGATCCTCTCACACCCGTCGTCTGACGTATTTGCTACTGCTCGTGGGCAAATCCCTACATCGAACGCTTCGGCGACTGTTCAAAGCCGCTCTCCAGCGCGAAGCATCAAGTGGCTCGCCTACGCTGTTCGAGCGCTTGGAACTCGATTCTGGATCCTCGCCAAGAACGCCGACAGCGCCGACATCTTTGTCGTCATGCTTGGTTACATTCTTATGCACCTCACGTTTGTCCGATTGTTCCTCAACATGCGAAAGATGGGAAGCTCGTTCTGGCTTCCCAGCGCCACGCTGATATCTTCCATATTCGGGTTCCTCTTTGCCCTGTTCGCAGCGTATCTGCTGAACGTACCTGTGGATCTTATTCAACTCTCGGAAGCGCTTCCTTTCTTGGTCATCACTATCGGGTTCGACAAGCCTTTCTTACTCGCTCGTGCGGTATTTCAAAACCCGGAAATCAAACCGGTTCTGGCTCCCGCACCAGCACCCGTACCAGACTTGTCGCAGACAACGTCTGCTCAGGTTGCCGCACTTGGCCTGGACGACTTTGACGTAGACCTGGCAGTTCTCAGGGAGCTAGAGAGAAAGGGATTGAGCAAAGGAACTTCGTTCGCAGCCAGTCCGTTGTCTGCTGCAATCAAGTCGAGTGGGTCAGCGGTCAATCTCAATGGATACACCAATGCCGCCGATGACACGCCAAGTAGTACCCACCTCATCACCTCGAACCTAGACCTCAGCGCTCTCGACCGTGGATTGGCTGTCCATGCCCGGATTCAGCGAGAAATCGCGGAAGCCAAGCGAAAGTCAATCCGATGGGCGGCGCCGATCAGTTCGAAATACATCGTCCTTTCCGCCGTTGAAAAGGTCGGATGGCCTATTGTGCGGGACTATGCTATCGAGATTGCGGTGCTGTGCGTCGGAGCTGCCATGGGTACCGGCGGTTTGCGAGAGTTTTGTCGGTTGGGTAAGCTTTTCCCCACTTGTATCATCGCCGGGCTGCCGCTGATGTACTTCGGACCTATAGCGGCATTGATTCTCGCAATGGACTGCCTGTGCCTGTTCACATTCTACACAGCCATCCTGTCCGTCATGGTGGAAATCCACCGTATCAAGCTTGTTCGACGACTTCAGCCCAAACGGAAACTGAGTGATAGCGACCTTCGTGCCTCCGCTTCCGCCGAAACCGAGGAACTATCGTCATCAGGACTGCTACCTTCCAAGCACGAGCAGCTATCCAAGCCATCGTTTTTGTCGCAGTTGAAACTCTCCCTCATTGGCCACAAGGGTTCCAAGTCTGCCGGTATGGGAGATGTCAACGACATCGCCAAACAAGAAAGTCCAACTGCCAAATTGAAACTGGCCTTGATTATCGCCTTCTTGTCATTGCACTTTCTCAATTTGTGCACGACACTGACGGAGCAAACCGCTTTGAAACGTCATACCGAACACCCTACTACGCCGGTCCATTCTCACAACGAAATCGGCGTGTTAATCGAAAGAAACTATCTTGCACCTGTTCTTGAACAGCTTTTGGCTTCAGCGGGAACATGGGCGGTACAGGCTGCATCCTCGACAACCATCGTTGCTTCAACTGTCATTGGCTTGTCTGCTGATTCTGCCCTAGGCAGCTCGGATATAATTCGAGCAAGTTCCAGAATGGCGTCCCTCGATAGGTTCATGTCCGAATGGACAATGCTCGTTGGCGACCCAGTACTCAGCAAATGGATCGTCGTTGCGCTCTTTGTTAGCATTTTACTCAACGGCTATCTCTTGAAGGGCATCGCAAGCAATTCGGTTCCAGGTGGGAGCACTGGACCCGTCGCTGTGGCCGCAGCCGCCGCTAGGTTGGTAGGAGCTGGCGGAGCCTGGGACACGAACAAGGTCAAAAGGGATTCTTTGCGAAATCGGAGGCGATGGAGCGGGGGCATCCAGCTTGAACGGTTCTCGAATACTCGACAAAGCAATTCAGGCGAAGATACTGAAGCTTACAGGAGACAACGCATCGATCAGGTCAAGAACAGTGACCCTGTTACCCATCAGCTCCTGGATGAATCTGTGCCTTTTAAACAAACAAACGGGTTTGTCAAAGAGACTGTGCCATCCATCTCAAACGGACATGCAGTCAAGCCTACATCCGGGGATACCACACCTACGGACACTGCTGCTACGCCTACCGCCGAAATGCCGGTCTTCGTTTCCTCTGTTATCGATACCGACGAAGTGGACAACCGGCTTGTATCTCCTCTCACTCATTATGGCCGTCGATCTTGGGAAGAATGTTGGGAGATCTACAATGGCGGTCTCGGAGCATCTCTGCTGAATGATGAAGAGGTCATCTTGTTGGTCGAAAGGAACAAGATTCCTGGTTATGGACTTGAGAAGGGGTTGAAAGATCTCGAAAGAGCCGTTCGCGTGAGACGGGCCGTGATCTGTTAGTGCTTCTCTGTTTTCCGGAGAGCGAAATACTCACCATTTTCTTGCATCTAGCTCGAGCGTCGGTCACGCGCACATTAGAAGCATCTGATCTCCCGATGGCTAATTACGACTACAGCCGGATCATCGGAGCATGCTGCGAAAATGTCGTTGGCTTTATGCCCATCCCGGTCGGTATCGCCGGTCCTTTGACCATCGATGGTCAACCCTTGCCAATCCCGATGGCTACGACAGAAGGCACTCTGGTTGCATCCACATCACGTGGCTGCAAAGCTCTCAACGCAGGAGGCGGCGTCACTACTGTTTTGACGCAAGATGCGATGACCCGAGGCCCAGCTCTCGAGTTTTCAAATATCATAGAAGCGGCCGCTGCCAAGACGTGGATTGATAACGAGGGTGGTTATCCAGTACTCAAGGCGGCATTCGAATCGACCTCCCGTTTCGCCAAACTGCAACGGCTCAAATGCGCAATGGCCGGACGAACGCTCTACCTGCGGTTCGCGACGCAAACTGGCGACGCCATGGGTATGAACATGATCTCCAAGGGTACTGAAAAGGCTCTGGAGACCCTCAACAGAAGGTTCCCGGACATGCGGATCTTGGCATTGTCTGGTAACTATTGCACGGACAAGAAACCAGCTGCCATCAACTGGATTGAAGGCCGAGGTAAGAGCGTTGTTGCAGAAGCTATCATTCCGGGCCACGTCGTCAAGACCGTCTTGAAGACAACGGTGGCGGATTTAGTGAATCTGAACATCAAGAAGAACCTTATCGGCAGCGCAATGGCGGGCAGTATAGGTGGCTTTAACGCACATGCAGCCAACATTTTGACTGTAAGTACCCACCCTGTTATCATCCATTGTATCCAAAAACTTAACTGTCCGGCTGCTTACAGGCGATGTACCTTGCTTGTGGGCAAGATCCGGCGCAGAACGTTGAGAGTTCAAATTGTATAACTCTGATGGAACCGTAAGTAGTCGGTCCACCAGTACACGCAAGCTCAGCTGATCAAATACTTTTCTACAGAACGAACGATGGCCAGGATCTTTTGATGACGTGTTCCATGCCTTCTATCGAGGTTGGTACCGTTGGCGGAGGTACGATCTTGGGACCGCAATATGCCATGCTCGAAATGCTCGGCGTTGCGGGCGCTCATCCGACCACCCCAGGAGCGAACGCACAACGTTTAGCACGAATCATTTGTGCTGCGGTGATGGCAGGTGAACTTAGTTTGATGTCCGCTCTGGCTGCTGGACATCTCATCAAGGCCCACATGCAGCACAATCGAAGTCAATTGGCGACACCAACATCAGGAATGACGCCATCAGGTCCAGGCGCCATGACGCCTTCTCTCAAACCCGTGGAAAACCTCAAGTGATAGCATAGGATGGCGCTCGAGCAACTACAGCAATAGAGATATACCCGCCACTACACCGGCCACATCGCACCCAGTGAAACACGAGAAAAGTGAGGGACTACATGTAACGAATAATCACATTTGCACATTTGGACGGCTGCAGCAAGCTAAGGGTATTTGCCCATATCTTCACCATCTTTTTCTAGTCTGTCTTGCGCATGAATGATTCTACTTGACGGGGTGTTGTAATCTGTCTATAATAGTAGTATGCTGCAAATGCATGAATATCGATAAGTGACACCAGCATCCTTTTTGAAAGCACGAAACATGAAAACCAGCCAGTTGTTTGATATCGCGGTGCTTGATCCTCGTCGGCGACCGGCTTAAGATGGCTGACATCATATTAAGTGAACGAACTGAACGAACAGTCACAAAAAACGTTGTTCGAGATTGGTTCAAAAGAACAGTACCAGAACCTTCGCATTACCCGACGGAAAGCTCATTTCGGGCCAGAGATTCGGGTTCACTCTCACATTTAAGACAACGCCACTGACCTACTGTCTCGTTGAAGACCTGGTCAATACAAAGCTAGTAATCCTAACAGTACCGGAACTCTTCATCTGTCAACAACGCTAGCCTCCCAATATCCCAACGTCAACTCGAATTCCGTCCAGTGGAAACCCACATCCCGCGTACGACCAGCCAAAAAGAGCATCCGCGTTCCCGCGCCAGTTGAATGCTGTGAATGCTATACCCACTCCTTGTCAGATGCCGGCCCTGGACAAAGGCCGGAGTTACCGTGTCCTCGCACGAGAAAGAGACTGCAATGGAACATTTTGACTTGATCCCGACTTACTCCACCTTCTCCGCTCCAGCTCTCCAGTTGCTCTCGCTCCATGGATGACTCCGGCAGTCACGATGCTTCTGCAGGGCGACACGGTTGTATATAAGATCATGAAGGACATCCCTATACAGCCTGGTGTCGCCCTTCATCATTGATATCTCCGATTGTATAGCCAATCTACACTCACATCATGTCATCCGAACAAGCTCAATACGAGGCTGAAGTCGCTGCTGTCAAGCAATGGTGGAAGGTGAGCCATAACCTCCCGTCACCTCCTGCGTGGTTTCCCACAGTCGCTGACGTATCCTTCCTTCAGAATCCTCGATTCGCTCGAGTCTCCCGAACCTACACCGCTGAAGAAGTCGTCAACAAGCGAGGCACTCTGCCCCTCTCCTACCCTTCAGATGTCCAAGCCAAGAAGCTATGGGCGACTCTTGAAAGCAAGGCTCGAGGCGAAGGTGGCGGCTGCAGCATCACCTATGGTGCTTTGGATACCGTTCAACTGACGCAAATGGCCAAGTACCTCGAGACCGTCTACGTTTCCGGATGGCAATCCAGTTCGACTGCCTCGTCCTCCAACGAACCTGGACCCGATTTGGCCGACTACCCTTCCAACACTGTTCCGAACAAGGTCGCCCAGCTCTTCACCGCTCAGCTATTCCACGACCGAAAGCAGCGATTCACCCGATTGTCTACCCCTGCGAGCGAGAGAGCCAAGTTGCCTCCCCCCGTCGATTACCTGCGACCCATCGTTGCGGATGCCGACACTGGTCATGGAGGTTTGACCGCTGTCATGAAGCTTGCAAAGATGATGGTCGAAGCCGGTGCTGCTGGTATCCACATCGAGGATCAGATGCGTGAGTGATTAACAATGACGATATCCTATATTCCCAAGCTGATCTATACCCCACTCTTTTAGCTGGTACGAAGAAGTGTGGTCACATGGCTGGCAAGGTCTTGGTTCCTATCTCGGAACATATCAACCGTCTTGTCGCCATCCGACTGCAATACGATATTATGGGCGTCAACAACTTGGTCATTGCTCGAACGGATTCCGAAGTATGTACCTTTTGCAGGATACCTCGTACTCTGTAACTGATTGGTTTTAATGCTCAGGCTGCGACTCTGATCTCGTCCAACGTCGACGAACGAGACCACGCCTTCATTCTCGGTTCGACCAATCCCAAGCTCAAGTCGCTCGTGTCCGTCATGCGAGCCGCCGAAAAGCAAGGTCTGAGTGGTTCGGCTCTTCAAGCCATCGAGGACAAGTGGACCACCGAGGCCGCACTCGCCTTGTACCCGGATACTCTTGCAAAAGCGCTCAAGCAGCAAGGTACTTCAGATGACAAGATCAAGGCCTTCCTTGCCAAGGTATCTGGCACCGCTCACGCATCCAACGATGAGACAACACGTATCGTTATAGAGGAATTCGGTCTCAAGCAGCTACCGTACTGGAACTGGGATTCACCAAGAACGCGAGAGGGATTCTACCGATACCAGGGCGGTACGCAGTGTGCCATCAACCGAGCTGTCGAATTCGCGCCTTACGCCGATCTGCTATGGATGGAAACGAAATCGGTAAGGCTTAGACCTATCTGAGGCCGAGGGCTGTCGCTGATGATCTGCCTTTTTACGTCCTAAACAGCCAATCTACGCTCAAGCCAAAGAGTTCTCTGAAGGTGTGCATGCAAAGCGACCCGGTCACTGGCTATCATACAGTAGGTCATGGGGCGAGTAACGGTCCACTTGCATAAAGCTGATATCGTGCATCGTGAAGACCTGTCTCCATCCTTCAACTGGAGAGCTGCCGGTTTAAATGATCAAGATATGAAGGAATACGTCTGGAAATTGGCTAAACTTGGTTTCGTGTGAGTATCCGTGTGTCATCTTTCCCGCCAGCGCACTGCCTGATCTTGATCTCTATGCAGTTGGCAATTCATCACATTGGCTGGTCTTCACACCAATGCCTTGATTTCGAACCGCTTCGCCAAGGCGTTTGCAGTTGATGGGATGAAGGCGTACGCAACGCTGATCCAGGAGAAGGAACTGGAAGAAGGCTGTGAAGTTGTCAAGCATCAAGCTGTAAGTCGCATTCGATAACTCGCCACACCAGAAACAGTGCTAACATTTACCACGTTTGACGCTGCAGTGGTCTGGTGCTGAGTATGCCGATGCCCTTTTGATGACCGCTACTGGAGGTGTGAGCAGCACAAAGTCGTCGGGATCGTACAATTCGGAAACACAATTCGTCACGAAATCCTCTGCCAAACTTTAAAGACATGAGACAAATCCCATCACAAACCATTCCGTTGTATAAGAGTATATTCATTATCTCATCCGAAGTAGTCTACAAGCGACTGGCGGCGACGATTGAAAGCGCAGATTGCTGTCCAAACGGAGGACCTTTGTCTTGGACGAAGATGATTCACTGCGACTCGTGCGACGACATGATGTGCCTGGGGCCCTGCACCATAAGCATTAGGACTTCGAGCGTCCATCCTTCTTTACTGCACGTGCTGTTTGTCAGGTCGGACCGGTTGCTTCCTCGTCTCGCTGCCGTGTCGCAATTTACTGTGTGTCGCCTTTCCGGCATGCATGGACTAGCTCAAGGACTTAGGTTGATGTTGTAGAACCTTGTAGAACCTTATTGGGAATGATGTGGCCGACTTTTATTGTCTGTTTAGCACAGACTCTAATGACGTCAAGCGTGAACGGAAAGCGTACGTGGCGCAGTACCTGCTTGGGTAAACTACCGCCGGCTAGAGCATCCGATCGAAATGTAAGCGAACAATAAGAACAAGGCTCAATTCTGCGCGCGGTAAGGTTTTGCAGGTATAGAGACATAACAACCCTATTGAGTGGTGTGGAGAACCTGTTCTAGTGCCCGCAGCTGTCAACACACACACTGACGAGCATTTGGAACAGAAAAGCGAAAAGCGGAAGCCAGCCGCGTTCATATAGATGCTCTGCCGGAGTCAAAACTCACCTCTTCAATCAGTCATCAACCCAACACAAACTTGGAAGACCCGTTGTTACAGACACTTTCCTGTCGTTTTCGGTTGTTTTAACCCCGGCAACGCATCACAGCCACCCCCATCACACTCAAAGAAACGCAACGGACAATACTCGACTTTGAACGACTCTTGTACGGTGGACTTCAGTGAGCGTTTCAGGTAGAAACCCAAATGTCTCGCTTGTCAGCTGATGGGATGCTCTCTCCAAATTAGCACACTCAACAGCATGTTCGCAGCTCGACGACCTACAACGGCGCTTCTGACGTCCCTCTCCAGGGCGTCTACAGCGACGACTTCACGATCACTTTCAACCGCTCTCCTTCGACCCACTGCTGGTCTAGCAGCAACCTCTCGAGCACAGCCTTTCGCGTTCGCTACACCCTTTCAGAAGACTCTTGGGCTCAGATTCATTTCAGAAACAATTGTGTGCAAGGATGGAGGTCATAGCGAGCCACCTGATGATGGGATTCACCCGGATCAACCTTCTCGAATGGACCTGTCAGTATCGTTCCTTTTCTTTTCGTTGGCTTGTCCGAAATGGGAGAGGAAAGGGGCATGTGCGTCAGGAGTCGGGAGTCATGACGTCACGATAGGAGGTGAAACGGCGGATGGAAGGGTTTGATGGAAGACGGGGGGTGACAGGGGTAGCAGGAAGAGGTCTCATTTCGTTGATGGGCTCCTTTTAGAATGTTTTTTACTGCGGTTAGACACTTGGTCGAAGACGTTGCTTTCGCAGCTTTTGACGGGTTGGGTGCGAGGTGTGCGAGTCGGGTTTGGGAAGCTCTAAGCTCTCATGTGACCAGACAGTGGAGCAACTTGCTGACTCCCCTATCGCTCTTTTTTTTCCACTTGATTCGCCTCCTCCCTCGCATTTCTCGGGCGACATGCGTCATTCCATCTGGCTTGTCCTTGGCACTCATCCGACTCACACCGGGTTATCCAATTCTGGGGATACCTCTCACCTTCGGCCGAATTCGAATCCACGCTGATCGCCTTTACGACATGATCCGACCGATCCGACTTCGCTGACCTTGAAACGCCAAAATGCGGGTCTCCTTCTGTACGGGTCGCACTCCCCCCGGCGTTCAACTTGGGGCAACACATCGCTCGTCTACCATTGTTGTGATTCTCGTCGACAATCACCTGACTGCTGCCCTTACGCGGTATTACCGATTTTTTTCCTTTGACGTATTTCTCCTTTCCCCTTGGGCCCCGTGTCGGACTACCATATATACCGGTATCCCGCTCCATCCCCGCTCCATCGCAACCTTTGACGATTCGACCTCACCGTTCTCAACAACTTCCTCAACTTCTCGCCCTCGTCTCAATCGTCACCATCGTCCATCCTATCCTACACGATGCTGCTCAACAACATCCTTTCTCATCTGCCACGTTCGCTTCCTGCCAAATCCCTCCGTGTCTCGCAAAATGGAAACCACTCCAAAATCCGCTGTTTATCTGCCACCGCCTACGTCTTACCCCCTATTCGAACGGCGACTCTGAAATCGACATCCAAATCTGACTCCCGAACCATCTTTACCAATGCGTCTCAACAATCTCTCATGACCCTCCCCCCACGACATGTCGTGGTCAAAACGCCGACCGTCGCTTCTACCCGTCGAATTGCCAATACCGCAATGCCCTTGGTTGGGTACAACTCCGCTCACCTGGTTGGACACAATACCGCTCACAGCGCATCCCCGCCAGCACCAGGTGCGGACTTTAACGTGTTGATGATCGGGGCCGGAGTAAGTCCCAAACCATGAAGGCAATCGCTAGTGCTGACAGTCGCGATCTTAGAACATCATGTTTGGCAGTGATGAAGGGCCATGGAAGTGAGCAGATTCTGCACGCCCTGGATACATCAAACCGCGCACTGACTCCACTGCTCTTCTAGCCACTCCTTCCGATTCGAACACAAGCTCGGTCCCCGGCTCAAGGTTGTCGGTTTGATCGACCCCAATCTTGAGCGATCCCAGACTGTTCTCGATGGAAAGCGAGCGTCTTTCGTAGAAAGCGCTTATCGAAACACCAAAACTTTCAAGACAATCGAGGACTTCAAGCAACAAATGTCCAAGGAGACTGAACCTCAGTGAGTACCGATATCTCTTTTGGGAATGGGTCAACTCAACCATTACTTGGTACTCTTAATCGAAAGCGCCATCATCGTCGGCTCACCCCCCGCCTATCGAGGAGGAACGACCAAGAGCAACGACTTGGAGTTGCAATTGTTGAAGCTGTTTCCCCATTCCCATTACTTCATCGAAAAGGTGAGCAGCGTCCTCATGCCAATTTCCTTTATTACCGCTAATCCAGGGATCCTCGCAAGCCTGTCGCCTGTGGTCCCGTGGAGGAAGCCAAGGATGTTACGGAACGACTTGTCGCTGCAGGCAATATCGTTTCTGTTGGGTGAGTGAATCCGATTATCCCCTATCTCTATTGTCGCTGAAGAAAAGGTCTGCAGATACATGTTGCGATATCTGCGATGCGTCCAAAAAATGAAGCAAATCATCGCCGAAAACAACTTGACCGTCATGGGTACCGTCGCCAGATACGTAAGTCGACCGCGTCGAATCTTCCCATCGCGTCCGTAGGTAACTCATCCGGATAGTCACAGGCCTGTGCATACGAGGCCATCGCGAAGCAGGCATGGTGGAACAAGGCGATCGACATGGGCCCCGTGATTGAACAAGGAACACACTTCTGCGACTTGTCTCGATACTTTGGTGGTGACGTCGATGTCAGCTCTGTCGTCGCTCATTCCGTTGAATGGGATGAAGCTCCCGGTCAGTTGAGCAAAATCCCTGTCGACGAGTCCAAGATTCCCGAAGATCAACGTATTCCCCGAATGACGACGGCTACCTGGAAGTACACGAACGGCGCTGTTGGAACCTTTGTGCACGCCGTGGCTCTTCAAGGTACCGCGTACTCGTGTGAACTCGAGGTTTACTGTGATGGTTTCCAGATGAGGTGAGAGCACAGCGACTCCATTGGTTACAAGAGCGCTGAGTCAACCTTGCTTTTCAGATTGGTCGACCCGTACAACGCTCCTACTTTGTTTTTGCGAAGGCCCGGAGATGATATGGAAGAACGACGTATGTCTGCTGTCTTGTCATTCGCTTGTCACGCCCTTCAATCTCGTCTGACCCTACTTTCACGATCGTCTGGCCTGTAGACTCCTTTGTGGATGACGATCCTTTCTTCAGTGAAGTCAGCAACTTCATCGACTGTATCGAAGGCGGTCCCGACCCACACATCCTCAGCTCTTTCGAAGACGCTACCAAGACCTACGAGTAAGTTCCCGCTCGTGTCGCTGTGATCGTCCGTGCTGATCGACTGTTGGTTTCACAGATTCACTTGGGCTATTCGACTTGCGAGCGAGGCGTCGAAAGCTGCCAGGAAAGCCTCAGCCTAATGGAACTTTGCGCCAATCAGTTGAAGCTATCAAAACAAATGAATCGGTCGTTTAGTTTTTTGCTTCCTGGGTTAGATCCTTTGGAGTGATCTTTGCGTTGTTGTCTGCATATAATAATGGTTTCACACAAAGCGTTGAAGGAATCCTTTCGAGCCTGCTTTGACCTGCAGAGCAAGCAAGCGGCCTGTATCTGAAGACAGGTAGATGATAGGTGAGCACGACCGCTGCACGACTGGCACCGGAAACGGATAGGGCGTTCGGGTATGCCCGATGGCGAAACTTTGGCGAGCTCCGAGTCAAAAGCGAGCACACGACTTGTCCGGGATGACAGTGATAAGTGTTGATTATCTATCTTCGGGTCCTCGCTCCCATGTCCAACCTGCCAGTCGAGTTGATATAAGTGTGATACGACACGACTTGGAGCGTCCACCGCTTGCAGCAACGCGTCGGTTATCAGGCACCTGTGCGCATACGGCAACGAGCACTTGTCGTTCACAAGACTCACGGATCGAGCTACCAACAGACGAGATGTCTCCGATATCAGGCAATGCAACGGACAGAACACCGCTTATCCCGTCGCGGAAGCCGAAGACAACTGATGGGTACCTGAGTAGCAGCCAATCATCCTCCTTCAACGATTCTCTCGACGATGCTGCAGACTCCAAAAAGCAGGAAGAAGAACCGCAATTCAACCTTCCCGGCATCACGCAGAGGGATTTCGTTCTGATATTGACGGGGCTCTGGTCGGCGACATTTCTCGGCTCGCTGGATGGCACCATCGTCGCAACACTTCTCACCGACATCGGTACGTCCTTCGAAAAGTCCAACATGGCAAGCTGGTTGGGGACATCCTACCTCCTGTCGGTATGCTGCTTTACACCGATCTACGGCAGACTGTGTGATATCATCGGGAGACGAGGAGCGATGATGACAGCTCTCACGTTCTTTGGTATTGGTACCATCGGATGTGGTATCGCACCATCGATGGAGACTCTGATTCTCGCGAGGGCTGTTGCTGGAGCTGGTGGGGGAGCCATGATGAGCGTAGGCTCTATCATTGTGACGGATCTCGGTAAGCCTCGATCTGACTCAGGAGATTAAGAGCAAGGTCGCTGATCTTTTAATACTCCTTACAGTCCCTCTGTAAGTATCCCCTGATCTTCCCTTTTCTAGACGGTGCTCATGAACATTCCCTGTGCAGACGACGACGAGGCTTCTTTCAGGGATTGGCCAACTGTTGTTTCGGACTTGGTGCTGGTCTCGGGGGTCCCTTAGGTGAGTTATACAGCCAGGATTGTTTTCATACAGTAACTCGGATGACTGAGCACTTGTCCTAAAGGCGGATTCATATCTGATCGTTACGGGTGGCGGGTCGCCTTCTTGATCCAGATTCCATTTCTCTTCATCTCCTTCTTCCTTGTTTGGCGCTACGTGCACATCCCGCTCGCAAAAAGCGGTCAAAACTGGCGACAAAAGCTGGCGAGAATCGACCTTTTGGGCAGCGCGACCCTCGTAACGACAGTGTCCTGCTTGCTTGTCTCCTTGACATTGAAGACAAGTGCCGACCAAGAGTTGCCGTGGAGCGACCTCCGTGTTTGGGGTTTGTTGGTCGCCAGTCTTATCTCTGGTATCGCCTTTGTTGTTGTCGAGAAATACATCTCCAAGGAACCGATCATGCCGCTGAGGCTGGTCACGCAGAGGACACCCGCATTCGTCGCATTCTCAAATTTCTTGGTGTCGGTGCTCGCCTTCTCTGTGGTAAGCCGCAGTCTTGACCAACAATACATGTAACAGAACTAAATCTACCCATATTCGTGAATAACAGCTGTACAACGTACCACTATGGTTTTCTGCTGTAAAGCGAGTTTCTTCTAGTGTCGCAGGGAGCCATCTCGTACCCAACTCGGTACGTTCTGTCAATGCAGACAAGGTAGAGCATTACTGATTTCGCGTGAACGACAAAAGATCGCACTCGCATTGGGTTCGGTTGTAGCTGGCGCCTATATGCGACGTACCGGGAAATACTACTGGCTCACAATCTCCATGGCGGGAAGCGCCCTCTTGTCGACGACCGTCATCTCCACGTTCACGCCAAAGACGCCCCAGTGGGTGCTCTGGGTCGCCATCGTGCCTAGCGGATTTGGTTTATCGGGCCTCATCACGAGCACCCTGATTGCTTTGATCGCATGTGTGCAGAAGGAAGATATCGCAGTAGCTACCGGAGGTATGGTCATCTGTTCTCTGCGCTCGAGGTGTCTGTGCTTACCATGGACTCTGGTTCGGAAAGTTTCGTATATGTTCCGGACTACGGGGTGCGCCATATGCTTTGCGTCTGCAGTGTCATTCTCCACACATTCTGACCTGCTTGTGCTCTCTAGACAAGTCCTTGGTGTCTCGCTCAGCGCCGCGTTGACGCAGTCTATTCTGACCAAGAAACTTACGGAAGGCATCAAAGGCCATCACGCAAGTGAGGTGAGTGCTCCTAGTCTTCACTGGATCAGATGGACTCGAGAGCTTACTCTTGTGGCCACAGATCATTGACAAAATCCGACATTCGACTGGCTACATCGACAAATTGAGCCCGGAAAACAAGGCGGTGGCGATTGATGCGTATACATCGGCGCTGAAAGTGGTCTTCATCTGTCAGATTGTGCTGGCAGGGTTGGCACTCTTGAGCGTTGCGGGAATTCAGGAGGTGGATCTACCGAATACAGCCAAGCATGAGCCAGCAAAGCCGGCGGATGATGAGGTGGTCTGAAGAGTGGCATCGGGTCTTATGTGATAGGGAGGGGCGCCGGAATGTACCAGTATCTGCAGCCAGCATCAGCGAGCTGTATTCGGCAGCGTAGGATTAGTTCGGACTACTTTCCTCGTCTAGACAATTCGTAGGAGCACAGTATATATAGATCTTCAGTGGCGGCCTATCCAGCCGTAAATGGCACGTGTTCTATCCGATAGTTATGTCGATAGAGGATCATCGGCATCATACATTATGTATCTTATCGTATCACCGGATTCCGACTGCGCATCATGCGGTTCTGACGCTGTTCTGACTGCGGTTCTTCTTCAATTGCCTGTATCGGCCGAGATGGTTGCCTCGGCGAAAAGGTGATTGCTTGCGACCCAATAGCTAACAGCCGCGGTGATAGCGCCATGATGCGTGGAATGCGTACTTTAATGTACGATTAACACGTCTTTCCAGAAAGCAGTATCTTGATTCGCAGCTTGTCATCTCTGCAGCTGTCACCGAAGATCACAATTGAGGGAAAGCCGCCGGAACCAGCCGCCGGAACGCAGGTCGCCAGAAGATTACAGATAGACCAATGACGAGAAACGAAGAAGCTCAGGTGACTCAGGCGACTCAGGCGCTGATGCCTAGGCGAAGAGATCTACAAAGGAAGGAGTGATCGATGATGTAGGCTTTGTTTTTTGCTGTGTTTACGTGGTTACGTAGGTAGAATGGAATTCCGGATTCCGACCGCAGTCTTTTATATGCCTTTGGTCATCCATAACACCTTTATCGACTGGGGCGTCCCTCCATCGACACGAATTGCGCACATCAGCGGACGTCTGTTTTGAAGCCAGCTGCAAGCGGAGCGACGCATCACACGCCAACGGTTCTGACCACCGCCTCTTTCTCCACCCCAACGGTATTGACGATCGTCTCCTTCCTTCCACCCATCATGCATCTCGTCTGCTCAACGGTTTCCCTCCTGGCGGCGCTGTCCGCCATCTCCGCCCCCGCAGTCAATGCTGCACCCTCAAAAGAGCTCACCCGAGCTCAAACGAGAGCGATCAACGACGCCGTCCTCGCGGCACATCGCTCCGGGAAGAATGTCCGCAATTTACTAGACAACATCTTTGGTAGTGGAGACAGCAACGACAGTAACGGATATGCTCCTCATAACATTACGTGTCCGACCGACGTCACTTGGGCACGAAACGCGAGCTCGGTCGGGACGGTCGAGCAGGATTACGTTAATCGACGAGCGAGTCAACTGAGCTCTGCCTGGAATACTCAGATCAGCACTGTCGGTCTTCAAGCCCCGCCTCGAACGCCTGTCGTAGCCATGGCTCTCAGCGGAGGCGGTTACCGAGCCATGATTTCCGGATCGGGGATGGCATTTCAGCCCAACACTACGCAAGGAAGTGTGGGTGATGTATTGGGTTTGTCGACCTATGTCAGTGGCCTCTCGGGGGGCAGCTGGGCACTGGGGACGTTCTATGGGCAAACGACAACGCAACATCCCGATGAATTAGCACGAAATGTATGTCCATTCCCCTCCATGCCTGGCGAGATGGGGTTTTTATCCATTTTTCGTGCATTTGCAGGTTTGGAATCTCGAATCCAATCTAGTGGTGCCGTCCGACAACAAACTTTCGTTCTACTACGACCTCATCAGTGAGGTCGCAGACAAGGCAGACAAGGGCTTTTCCACCCAAATCACGGATTATTGGGGACTTGCCCTGACGGATCATCGTAAGCATCGCATTGTCGGTTTTCCTCAGACGCAATGCGCTTATCTATCTTCTCGTTAGTCTTCCCATCGCAATACCACACCAACAATCATCCCAACTTAACTTGGCACGACATCGCCAATGTTCCTAGGGTACAAAACGCATCTCTGCCGTGGCCGATCGTGATTGCGGTGGAGCGGGAGCCTGGAGAGCTTATTATCCCGTTGAATAGTACCGTCTATGAGTTCACCCTTGCCGAATTTGGTTCATGGGTTTGGGGGTAAGTTTTGCCATTCCTTTCTGGTACCAGGTTTATTGATTTAATCTCTGTCACTTACAGATCCGACCGAAAGGATCAGGGTGGATTTACTCCGCTGGAATACCTCGGTACTAGCTTGAACAACGCGCAGCCGACAGCTGACGAGGCATGCATCAAGGGATTCGATAATGCTGGGTAAGTAGCATCGCAGAACTTTGTCACTAATGGGATCTAATGTAATTTCGTTCGTCCAGCTTTGTCGTCGGCACGTCCAGCACCCTATTCAATCAAGCATTCTTGCAACTTAGCGATTCCAACTCGAGCTCGATCATCACCGACGCTATTCAAGGCGTGTTGGGCGCAATTGGGCAGGCCCAAAACGATGTCGCCGTCTACCCGAACCCGTTCTACAACTGGCATGCTGAGACCAGTCCGATTGCCAACCTCAAGAACCTCACTCTGGTCGACGGGGGTGAAGCCAACGAGAATGTTCCGTTCGAGCCGTTCTTGTTCTCATACCGAAATGTCGACGCCATCCTTGCCTTTGACAACTCTGCCGACACGACTTACAGCTGGCCGAACGGTTCATCACTCCACACCACTTATCAGAAAGCTATCGATCAAGCAAAGGCTTACAACATTTCCTTGAGGATGCCCCCTGTTCCCTCTACTCAGGGTTTCGTCAACTCTGGATTAAACACACGTCCAACCTTTTTCGGCTGCAACGATAGCTCGCTGCCTACGGTCATCTACGTACCCAACTACCCCTGGAGCGCCTGGTCCAACACCTCAACCTTCATGCTTGAATATTCAACCGATCAAGCGGTTGCGATCGTAGACAATGGACGAAGAACTCTCGATCTCAACGGCACCATGTCCAATTGGCCGCAATGCTTGACATGCGCCCTCATGGATAACGCTGTCACTGAAAATGGCGGTACACGAAGCGCAGAATGTGAAGCATGCTTCAGCCGATTCTGCTGGGACGGCACGGACAACACTACTCAATCGTTTGACTACGAGCCCGTCATTGGCACGGTTCCTGCCTTCTTCACCAACGGCACCACCGCTCCGACTGGTTCGTCATCTTCGTCTTCTACAGCTGCGTCAAACGCTGTAGCTTCGTCCAGCGCATCATCCGGTTCCACCATGAATGTTCCCGCGTCAATCTTACCGGTCGTCGTCGCAACCGTGGCTCCGATCCTCCTGGGCATACTTATGGTCTAGGTCAGGTCACGGAGAATACAACCCCTATCAGCATAGAGGACCCGATCTCGATCCAGCCGATTTCCGTCGTCGACTACTGTATCTATATTATAATCCGTTTCAACAAAGAACATGTATCTTCACAACCTCAGCCAACATTGAAAGCTTTGAATTGCTGATGCGTGTTGGACCAGGGCCCACTCTGTCTTGTCTTCCGGAGGCTAGTTATTTCTCGTTCGTATATTGTGTGCACGTGAATGCCATGGGCCTTCTTGGAAACCCAGGGGCATGAAGTATTTTTTTCGCTTAGCAGACGGCCTATAGGGCATGCCTACGTTGAGAAGGAAGTACAAGACATGTAAAACCGTGCCTGTCATGCTTGAACTGCACTGTCGACCATCAGCTTCATAAAACATGCATATGGACGGACAAGCTCGAAGACTCGACAGCTTCCAGCGGCAACTCAAAGCTGATTCTCATCATATTCTGCTACTTGATATATCAATCTGCGCTGGCGCTCCGGCATGCTGAATGAGATCCCGGGGACTTGGCGAGTTATTTGGGGTACTCGGACGACGTGTCTCGCTATGTCTCGATTCGTTGAATGAACCCCCAACGAATCAGTATGACCTTCGATGCCCTTTTTCCAGCCGCCGGTAGAGGTCACCGAGATCAAGGCCGCCATGCAATCCATCATCACATCACTATTTGATCGTTTCCGCAAGCGCTGCTATGTGACAAAATTATCGAGCTACGAAGTGCAGTACCTTCAGCGAGTTTATCGGTAGGCCGTCGGATCGAGGCAACAGCCGAGATGAAGATGAATTGCGTCTTCCTGTAGCTCTTCCCGTGAAGCCATGAGCCTTGATCAAGTGCAGTTGATCCGAGGTCAGCTACCTGGCGGGCGATCTTCTACTCTAGAAAGATGAGAGTGAGACTAGAGTGAGTAGCTGACTCATAACAGGATATGGCAAAGGTATCGTGCCAGCCAGTGCCAGCCTCGCGACGACGGCGCGTCAATAATGCAAGGTGACTTGACTTTTGGCACTCTTCTGGCTCCCTACGGACTGATACAAAAGCTGATAAAGTGTTCCGATTACTATTGATAGCCTAGACTAGTTTGATAATGATACGAGGATTCGCCTTCCTGCCGAATATTGATCAGCTGGACTTCCGTCGCCTCCGCTTTCATATTATGGCAACAATTATGGCACTTCTTTCTGTTTCCCGAGGGCCGTAGGGGCGTTCAGGTCTGCGGCCTTCAGCTTCGATAACACCGAATTGCAAGTTGCCGTACTACATTACACGTTTCACAAGCTGAGCAGCTAGCTGAGCGGCCCTCGCGCAGACAGAGTTTTACCAGTTGCCATTTGCATTGATGCATTCTTGTCCACAGCGATGCCAGCTTGCCAATGCAATGGTCCTTGAGGCTGCTCCCGCGACCAGCCCATAACCACTCGACAGCTCAGTCCCGGACGGCTCTGCCAGTTTCCTTCTTGCTCTTGAACGCGGACTAAGTGACGGACCTGCACCAGCATCAACACCAGCAGCAGAGTAGCAGCAGGCACCTTGAGCGGCACCCGAGCAGACCCCAGTCGTAGATTGCAGAGCAATCCCGATAATGTCCGAGCTGATCCGAGAGACAGTCGAGGCCGGTGGCCAGTTGGCAGTTGCATTGACAACGCACGCAGGTACGCACGCCCTCGCACGCCAGAGACAGCTCCAGAGACCTTGTACAGCGAGCTTCAGCGAGATCTCTTGCACAGCAATATGTTTGAGTGGCCAGCTGAGTGGCCGCAAGGAAATAGCAAGAGGCAGAGAGCTAGATTTTTACAACCCAGTTTGATCCATGTTTTGGAGCTGCTTTAGAGCGGGGATGAGAAGACGGCGGCATCCGGCAACAGGCAGCTCATCAGGCCAAGAAGGCCCAGCTCATTCAGCTGCTCATACAGCTTCGAGACTCAGGACGCGCATACTCGGCGGATTTCCAGGTGCGCCCCTGACAAGAACGCTTTGGGGCGCGCTGAGTAAAGCTGGCCGACAACTTTTATCTTGGTCGGAATGCGAGAGAAGAACCAGAATCTTTCGACGTTCTGTCAACTTTGCAGCTGTCGCTGGGCGACGACATTCTCCAGCATTCGCCACCCTTGAATTGCGGTTGCCATCCCTCTCATGCGAGAAGCACACGCGTCTGTGTTCTGCTACCTGCTTCCCCGCTGGCAAACCACCTAGCACGTCCAAGTCTCGCCGTTCACGCTAGTCTGACGCCAGATCCCCCGAACTGTAGCCATTACCAGCCCAGCTCGCGTAACGATAGGTAGGTCGGTCTCCTTGACCCAGAGGAACAGCTGACTCAAGCCTCTGGTAGCCGGTTCCCGAAGGTCTGCGTAACGCCCGACCGCCCTAAAATCTCCATTTTCTCCATATTCCTTCTGCTTAAAAAGATTTCCCATCCAGACGATGTCAGAAAATACAGCCAGGCAGGCGTCGCCTGGCACGACGGATTCTCCATACTCTTCATCATATCAAACAGCGACTCTGCATCATCATCAACATCAACAACCGTTTGTGGATCTGCAGGACGGTAGTGGTAGACCTCAATTCACCATCATCGATCAACCAGCAACGACGACGACGGTCGATTTTTCACAAAGGCCTAATCCGCATACGGCCGGATCCGCAAGATTGGATCCCTCTTTGGAACTCTCGTTCGCGACCTCTGTTGCAAACAGTCTATCAAGCGCTCTTGGCTCTGCGTCCTCAACGTGGTCGAAACAGTCACCCTCACAGTATCCTGCAGTTCATCCTGGATATTCCCATCCTGGATCGATTACCGGAACACCCGAATCGCGCTCTCGAGTAGGAAGTGTGGAACCAATCAGTGCTCAACTACATTCCAACAGCATGGATGGTTCAGCATATGAATCAAGCTGGCGGAATCATTACGGTCAATCCAGTGCAGCCAATGGTTATAGCTTGGGCAACGACCGGGATTCGTGAGCCCTCATCCTCGCCTTACTGTCCGTGTGACCTGCAACTGACGACTATATTCCGCCACAGATACCCCTACGGTCTGTCTCATAATGGCTACAATCGGGTCCCTGCTGGGTATCCTTCATATGCTAGCACCGCCCAGCCTCATCATTTGATGTCCATGCCAACGTCCTCGAACAATTCATCCACGCACGAAGTTGACATTCCGAGAGAGCCATATATTCCGCCAGGGAATTCGGGGAACGGACAGTGAGTACTCAGCTGGACGCTGAATATCTTTTGGTATGCGATGTGGTCCAAATATACTGAACACAACATATTGCCTGTTCCAGTTCATCTTCCGCATTTCCAGCTCGCAACTCTGTTGGAGGTTATCCTACGAATGCCTACGATATGGCGGTAGCTGCACATCAAATGCAAGCATCTCAACATGCGCATGGATACCCCGGTTCACACGTGTCGGGTGCTCTATTACATAACTACTCGTCTTCGCCCATGGCAATGTCTGGACTGGGTTCCGGCTCCCACCATGTTTCTCCTGCTGCTCCGTACAACCTGAACGGGTTGATGAACCATTCGCATCCGTCTCCGTATGCAGCGGCAGCGGCCGCGGCAGGTCATCCTACAGGTTCGGCTTCTTCCTCTCCAGGCAACACTCCTGGTCTGTCTGGCGATTTGACTGACATGAGGAATGGTTTGGCTGGCCCGACAGCTGCGCGAAAAACCAAATACACTCGATCGCGAACAGGTTGTCTTGCTTGTCGAGTCAAGAGAGTCAAATGTGACGAGACAAGGCCGATATGTAAGCGGTGCATTGGCGCAAAGCGAGAAGTGAGTAATCTCCCTGTTTCTCAATTCTAGCCGCGAATTCTTACTTCGCGTCTGCTCGTGCAGTGTGTCTTCCCTTGTCTGGCCGATCTTCCGAAAGCTACCATCCGAGCGTTGACCGCAAAGAAAAGAAAGGGGTCCAGGGATACTGATTTGGACGACCCTATTATCGCAAGCTTGACTGGTACAACCAACAGTGGCGATGTTTCCTCTGCTACCAGCACGAATGTTAGCGGAGACGAAGCTGATAGTGGAAGAGTGAGAGCCCAGTAAGTGCGATCGTCGGTTTCTTTTCGTGCCTTGCGATTTACCACTCAATTCCTGTAGACCTGCGATTCCTGGTTACCAGCCGAACGTATACAACCCCTATAGCGCAACAACAGCTCCATATGGCGTCGGTAATCCAACCTATGCACCTCAAGCCACTGCATACACCCAAATGTATGGAGGTGATCGAATCATGAACGTTCAAGCCGACTGGCAAAACCGCTTGCACGCGCAGGATTTTCAGCGATCACAGCCGTCCAGTCGTATTGGCACACCAAGTCTTGCAGCCGTTGTAGCTGCCAACCACTCAGTACATAGTCCGACCAGGGACGGAGATTCAGACGACGGCAGAACGGAGATCAAAGGCGAAGCCCTCGAAACAGCGGTACACGGTTCGACCGGTGATGCCAGCAGAATGTACCTATCCCAACAACGAAACGAATTGCTTGCTATGCAGCAACCATCATACTACACAGCATCAACAACACTCTCACGGTTATCGTCTCCCAACTGTAAGCCATAGATCACGTATAATGCACATAGAGAAGCGGGTCACGCTGGAGCGTCGCATAGAACCGGATAGACGGTGAAAGAGGGCATGTCGGCGTCCACGATGGACATCGACCACATAGGTGGACGAGAGTAGATTAGCGGAAGCCAAACTGTTACGAGCCTGTCATTAATGAATATCTTATCGTGACCTCTGTTCCCTTTTTTGAATTCATCTACAGTCCTAGTTCCTTGGTTCCCAACGCCTCTGGAGAGAAGTCTGATTCTACACTAGTAAGAATTCCTTCTAACATATTGATGAGGATGGAACAGAGGCTGATGGCGTCTCTGTTCCTCCTTCCAGCTGCGCAAATGCTGCCACTCTCATGATGGCCATACCGAGCGGTCTGAATCCCATCCTTGCCACCAACCTGCCACTCAGTCTTTCTGCACCTCGAGGCGCCAACGTCGCCGTGGACGCTTTGCGATTAAGCTTGTTGGGAGTCGGCGCAATACACCAGGCATTTCTCTTTGCCAAGACGGGTGAGAACGGTTTCAGCCAGACTTCGTCGATGTTGGATCGTGCGAGAACCTTGCGGGAGGCGGCTAGGGTCATGCTGATTGCAGCGAGTAGGGATGACGAGACTGCAAGTCATGATGCGGCCATTGCCGCTGGATCTACGAATGCTTTGATTGACGTGAGTCGTTCTGAGCCTTTGGTTGCCTACCCTTATTGACGAACATCAACTTTGTAGATCTTCTTTGGGGGAATGCGCTGGGCAGACAACTTTGAATTGGTTAAAGACCTTATACAAAGGTAGGATCGGTTCCTGCCACTGAAGAGCAAGCAAACTCATCGTTCCCAATGGCGCAGACGAGGCGGTCCGGCGGCTATCATCAACGCTTCTCCGCCCATGACTTTAGCACAGGGAGTAACTACACAGAGTTCCCGGCTGATACTGGAAACTTTGGCGATATACGAAACGCTCGGTACGTCTCAATGTCTTCCGTCGCGTATTGTAAGACTGGTCAAAGCTAACTTTCTTATTCTCAGGCTGTCTCGCCATCGGGAGACAACCAACTCTGTTGGCCGGCGATAATCCAGAATGGTGGTATGTACGACTCGTTCCGGCTGCATCGCCTAGTCGCCTGCTGAAGTTCTTCCGTTTTAATCCGATATAGGTTACGTCCGAAGTTGAATACGTATGAGATGCATTCTGTCGAGAAACAATTTGGCAGTAAGGCCCTTGTGACCTCCCGGGATTTCAGCATCTGATGTCGGCATTCTATAGTGTCAAGGACTATGGTTTACCTGCTGTACAGGACGGCGAATCTGCTTGCGGATCTCAAGGACACAGGTGTCCTCCTATCTGAGAACCCGCCCGAGGCCATATCAATCCCCGAGACCGAGGACGACATCTCCAGCATGGAAGGGGATGCTCTCTTTTCCCTGGACACTATCGAACAGATCTCAAACATGTCGTCTGGCAAAACGGCGGAACTGTGGGTTGCGGCGCATACGCTTCTCGGGGATGTCGATCGATGGCTCAAGGTTCTCAAGCGCGAGAGGACGGAGCACGAGAGGGTTCATCTTGGAAATCTGGCATATGCTAATGCTATGAAGGTCTGTCGTTCAGGCGATAAGTCTGTTTATATGCGCTGACCTCAGTGTATTTGGGTGGTGCAGATTCTTCTTCTTCATGATGTCTTCCGCCGCGCCCGAGGTGATGAAGAGGTGCAAGAGTGCTGTTTAGCAGTATTGCAACATTGCTCAGAATGCTCTGCTCTCCTCAACATGTCGATCGATTTAACGTGGCCGGTTATCATCTGCTCTTCGGTAGTTGTTGACAAGTATCGGGAATGGGTCATGAACCTATATCACGGCTTTCAGTTAGTGTCACTCAGCGACCATTTAGTTGGTCTAGCGAAAAGTGACCCACCTTTGTTTTGTAGGTCACAATGCTGCTTCGACGTGGAAAAGGCTATCCAGATCACAAAGGAAATCTGGCGGAGGAGGGATGCCGGGGAACCGGGGGATTCATGGCAAGCTGTGTGTCGCATGCAGGATATGGATGTTTTGTAAGTCGATGCGCTCGGAAGAGTCGTGTGCACGTAGCTCATTGATTCTGCGAGTCTTGCTTCATAGGCTCGTATAAGCTGCCGATAAAGCAAAAGGCGGAAGTGACCTTAGTCATGATGAATATACGTATGAGGGGATTGCAGAGTAGTACCATCCACGTTGTTATATCCAGTTTGAACAGTTTAATAGCAAGAATCTCGGTCGCGCTACGAATCTAACTGCTGCTGCTAGCAGACATGCAGTATTGCTTGCGAGAAGTGTTGGTAGACGCGGACTAGGGCCACCTCTGTATCGTCACTCATTAAACAACATACTTGATGCGTGGGACAGAAACAGTGTTGAAGGCGTAAAGGCACCGGGGCCTCCACCAGGCCAGCCTACACACCATTTTTATTAGTCATATCTGGTAGCGGCGCAACAGCAGCCCAATGCGGAAGCAAAGGAGTGCTCACCCAGCATGGCAGCCAGAGCACAGTGAGGATCGGAAATGATGGCCCACTTGGTCTTGCGAGTTGGAGTGGGTCGTTCTCTGTCGTCCGGTAAGGAATCGATCCCTCGCTATACGCTCTGCTACCGCCAATCTTCTTGGCCCCTCTTGCGCTTCACGTTCATCAACCCCTGCAAACACCGTTCCGTTTCTCAAAAGCACGCGTGCGGCACCCTGCGGTCCAACCTCTCAATCGAATCGGGATGCCCCAGCTATTCCGCAGATCGACTTCGAAGAGGGATGTCAGTAGTCTAGGCAACGGAACTCCTCCCAAAGCAGCAGATCGGGATGCCGCAGGCTCCGCTCGCTCCGACCTTTCGGACCAAGGTGGTTCCAGAGCGTCTTCGCTGCTGGTGGTAAACAAGGAAGTCCAGACGGCCAATAATGGGACAGATGGCATCGAGGGCATCGGCAAGGCGACCAAAAGACGACCGAGTCTCGGGTAAGCAGATCTGTGCATGCATTCAACACGCGTTCCCGCTGACTCTGAATAATAGCCATAAAGCGAGGTCTAAACTGACTACGATGTTCAAGAAGGATTCCTCCGGCCGTTCAACGTCTGAACGGCGCTCAAGGTCTTCGGCTTCACCTGCGCCTTCAATCGTATCCAATCTCCAAGATTCGCAAGACACCGTTCCGTCACCGAAAGGCATTGCGTCGAAGCCACCACAAGCCCGATCGAGTGGCTACGCGACCCCTACCAGATCTGCAAGAAAAGACGTCCCGTCAGGCGATGTTTCTTCTGTCGAGGATTCGCGACTCAAGTCCAACAGCCCATCCGTCATTGAAACCGTGGATAACACGTCACTCGCTTCGACCAAGGATGGATTACCGCCAGCCCTCCTCCCCGCCAATGACTCCTCTAGCATTCAATCTCAAGCTCTTCTTGTGGCAGAACCAGACAACTCCGAAGCCGAGCCGACGCCTACTGTTGGTCTGCAAGTGATGTCGAAACGTGAACGGTCCCTGTCGATGTACTCTCAGTGGAGCTACGACTTTGATGCCGCCGACAGCGACAGCGACGGAGAGGTATATGCAACTCCTCTGGACGGGCTAAGCGAAGTTGAGGAGGAAGACGAGGATGAGGATCGCCTGAAACGGCGTTCGACGATGTCAAAGTCGTCGACTAGAGCTCCAGTGTCATCCGCGTTGAAGAGTGAGACCACCCATTCTGCCGTTCAGCCTTCAACTTCTGCCGCAATTATTCCCCAGGATCACCAAACTCACAAAGTCCGACGAGCTGCTGTTGAATCTGTCAAACCAGATGTCGCCCGACCGTCAAGGATCAGAAACCCGCACGCCCCACCAATGTCGATGGAACAACAAGCTGAATGCCTCGATTCAGACATTGAAAATTGCCAGGAAATCATCTATCTTTTCCTCACTTCCCGAATGAGAGAAGCAGAAGCCAAGGCTTTGGCAGCTGATCCCGAAGGCCAGCACATGTATATCGGCAGTGCTTCTTGCGTTATTCAAGCCATCAAAAGCATGATGACTTTTGATCAGGAGGACTTGAAAGCAGCATTGGAAATCGCCAGAATCACTTCCGCATTGGCACATAGTTTGAGGAAATCAGCTGGAGGAGTTACGAGTCGGCTTGCAGGAATGGTGCGAAGTGGAGCACAGACGGCACACATCAGATTGATGAACAAGGTGCAAAAGCATGCGGAGCTGGTCTATGCAGAGACATTGCTTATCAAAGCGGTACTTGGGATAGTTGCCGGGGGTGATTGGGTTGGCCTAGTCAAAGAAGCGTAGGTTATTCCCTCTATTCAAGTCGGTTCATTGCAGCTGATCACCGTATATTCGCACCCAGTCTGAATATGCGAAGCGCTTATGGTATTTATCGTGGTTTACAAGTCTACATGGAGACCTATTCCAATGACAGCGAGCTGGATGAACACTTCAAGTCCGGCGTCGAGTTGGGTACCGGTTTGAGTTCGCTGATGCTTAGTCTTTTACCGAGTAAGGTCATGAAAGTAAGCTGTGAGCGACTGGTAATCTCCCTATTCTCAGCTCATCGACTGCGATTGCATCTACAAGGTCGCCGAGCTCTTTGGTTATGGGGGAGATCGAAAGGTAGCGCTGGATACACTGCAATCAGCTGGTGGATGGAGATCAGGAGAAAGTCAACCTGGAGTTTCAGCCGAGCAGGAAGGGGTCCGGCGCGCCATCTGTGACATGGCTTTGCTATGTTTCCACCTTGTTATATCGGCTCTAATGTATGTGTCGCTCTGCTTCGTCGATCACGTTACCTCGGGCTGACTGAGGGCACGTCGTTTTTACATATAGGCCAATCAGCGGCGTGGATATACCACTGGCGAAAACCATTCTCGATTGGAATATGGAACGGCAAGTATTGCTGTCACCTTGGGCAAAGTCGGAAGCTGACATCCTGGCACTTGTTATGTAGATACCCAAACGGTATATATATTTTCGCTTTTCTCATGCGCATATGGACTGCAGATCTCATGTATACTCTGCATTTTCTAGGCGTCTTCTTCATGTATTTCCAGTCCAGGTTCTATACGGTCACGTCACAGACAGAACAAGCATGCGGCATCCTGCAAGATGCTTTGGATTTGAAGCTCGAATATCTTCAAGTAAGTCTGTGCCCTGTAATTATCGATCTTTTCATCACACTGAATGCTCTTTTCCACTATCCAGTTGCAGCACATCTGCCTGGTACGTTCATGTTGAGCGAACATGCTCGTATCTCACGCTAAACTACCTGCCCTCTTGTAGTGGGATATGGGAGTCAATAATCTGGTCATGTGCAACTTCCGCAAGGCCAGAAATTGCTTCGAAATCTTGGCATCCGAGAGCTCCTGGAGTAAGGCGGTATACATGTAGTACGCATTCTTCCCCGCTCGTTAGACTTGCAGGAGATCCTGGCTCATCCACTTGATGCAGTTGTGAAGCTGCTTGTTTGGCAGAAATACAGTCTGTTGGCGAGGAGACCGAGGACCGAACAGCTCTGGACGCTATGATGGCGGAGGTCCCAAGAAATCTGAAAAAGATCGCAGGGAAATCCTTGCCTATAGAGGTAAGCTGTGTCTCAGCGAGACAGTTTCTGAACCTTGACTTACGGAAACGATGGTTTCCGTAGAAATTCGTCTCACGGAAAGCAAGGAAATTCGCAGCACAGAATCATAGACTGATATTGCCAGCGATCGAATTATCGTACTTCTTTGGTACAGTGAGCGCCAAAATCTCGGCGGTCATCAAGTATGGGCGCTGATCTTCATATCTTACATAGCTGCCGAACGCACCGCCAAGTCTGCAATTCGGAGCCATCATACCGCGCATCGATACACATCTGAATAGACTTTCGCAAAGTACTCCCGAAACATACAACGGGGGAAGTGGCTATTGGGATGGCAAGTCAACAGCAATTTGGTTGGCGATACCCTAGCATTGACACACCGATGGCCGTTTAGATTATTGCTTGGCACACTTCCTGCGCGGAGTCGCGCTTTCATTTGCAGCTTACCCTGTAGGTCTAGTGAAATAATGCACACCGAGCGGCGATAGCTCATGGTATCTGGGCGACCTTGACATTTGCGCTTAGCACGAGGAAGCTTTGATCATCGACGAGGACAAAAAGTCATATCCCAGCACAGCAAAAGCCGCCGGTGAAGAAGCGATGTCCAGTTTCAAACATTTGCTGGAGCATGCGATCGATATTCAGGTAAATACTCGAGAATTATCCTCGTATCAACACAGCACAATTACTCAAGTCTTCGTTGACAGCTCGACCACTGGATCATCTACTTTACGCACTATGAAATGGGCCGTCTGTATTCACAGATGGGCGACAATGAGTCCGCGAAATATGAATTCGAATTGGTCATGTCCGGTGAGTTTTCAATTCCAGTTGCTTGGCGACAATCCGCCAATGCTCTAGCTTGATAGGGAAAACGCTGGAAGTCAACACACAAGCAAGGAATCAGGGCAAATATTCGATGGAGAGTGCGCTCATGATTAGGGTACACGCAGGTCTTCAAGCTATCAAGGAGGATCCGTACACGAAGATACATTAAGAAGTTATGGAACGTCCCGAACATGTATAAATGTTCAAGATACGGTCGTCATGTCTGGTCCCTGATTTGAGGCCCGTTTCATACCTTGCCACTGCTTGAAAGCCCGTTGAATCGTCCTGGCAGCCATCTCTTCCTTCATATACTTCTCCGCGATGAGATGCGGCTTGCAACGGGTCCCACATAGCTCTGCGATCCTCTCAGCGGAACAATACTGAAAGTGGCCAGATGAAACGCTGACGCGAAAAATCTTCGACAGCTTTTCACCATCTCTGAATCGGGGTTTCTGAGCTGTGCTGCTTCGAGCGTCGATGTCCGCAACGCCTACCGTTTTTGGGAACCGCGAGTGCAAAGACGAGCCCTGCAAATGCGCGCAGAGGTCTTTATCGTTGCAAAGGGAGCACTTGATTGGGTGGCCCTTCATGGGATGCCCCTTCATCGGGTGATCCGCAGCCAAGTGGACATACATCGCTGGACGGCGCGAATGATCGCTCGATCCACTCCTTGCCTCGCAGGACGTGCTAAGAGGAGTGTCGTTCTTGCTTGACAAGGATCGTCGGGCCCGGAAGAGACGGTATGCGTTCTGAATGACTTTGGCCGCCTGATCCCTGGTTGCAGAAGCGTCTTCTGAAGTGGTTGCTGGCACGGTATGCACAGTTGCAGAGGTCGTTGTAACGTTCTGAGGAGCTTTCTGCATAGCGATTCTTTTAAATTTGAATGTTGTGAGATGGCTTCCAAGTGGTCGGTGAGAGGGGGGAGGGTTGGGGGGATGAGGTGATTTTAGTCCAACAGAGCCTCCCGCACTGTTACCAGACCCGCCTCTGGGTGTGCATTTATATCTTTTCCTGCTCCTAGTATCGGGGACTCCTTTAACATCATACACCCTTTGTATGTACCTTTGAGTACCCCTCTTCATTAGGAGCTTTTACCGGGCGCATTGGATTTGACGAGAAGATTTCGCCTGTATCGAATTGCGATAGATCGTCCAAGTTGACCACTCAACCTAGGCCGGCATCATGACCCGAGAGCTTGTGAATCATATGTACAGGACTGAAGATCATAAAGGAGAACATAATTATAGCAGCATGACGAACTTCCCAATATTAGGCTAACAAGGATAACAAGCTCTTCCAAGATCCCCTGAGGCCCGACCCGACGATGCACGACAAAACCAGAGCAGATACAGGCGACATAACGCGAGTGCGACGGTCAACGACGACGTCACTCTCCGAAGTGAAACAAGATAGCGAAAGTAGAGAGAAATTGCAGATAGATCCGTCCTACAAGGTGACTGGCATTACTTTGCCGCCTTGTCTTTGTGGAACACGTTCTTCACCTGTATAATGCGAATCGAGTCAGAAACAAAACCATTTCTTGGGAACATGAGTCACTCCTACCTTGGACATAAAGCCGCTCTTGCGCTTTTTGTTACCTTCAGCGGTAACATCGCTTGAATGGCCTGGCGTCGAAGACACTGTAGTGGCAGACGCTGGCGATGCGTTAGTTTCAGATGCTACGAGCCTCGAGGCAGGTGTCTGCGGGCCAGCGGCAGGTGCAACGACGACTGGTTTCACAGGGGTGGCAGGAGCGGCAGAGAGATCCGTGACAGGTTTCTGAGTAGTCGCCAGAGGCAATGCCGTAACAGCCGTGTTGTCAGTGGGCTGTTTGGCGTATGACCGAGAGGGCACGCCTTCAACGTCGTTGTTCATACCAGCCTGAGCATCGGCTTTGGCTTGATGGGTACCAGCAGCCGGGTTCGATGACACTTCCTGTGCGGCGTTGTCTGCAAGACTGGGCTGAGTGCGGTCCTTGGTGTTGTTTCCAATGGAAGTGATAACAGGCATAGGAACGGTCTTGTGATTTGTGTTCTTGGTTTCGTGCTGGGCTGGCAGATCGGTCTTGTATTCCGCCTTCTTCTCCCCTGCGCTTACGGCCGGCTTATCATGCTTGTTGGAGGAAAAGACATCAGGCTGCTTGGGCGAAGTCGGTGACGAAGACGTGGCAGCACTCGTCATGTCTTTGCTGCTACCAACCCCGGACGAAGGTGTCGAGCCAGCCATGGATCCATGAACGGGTGCAGAGACCCTAGGAGCAGAAGGATGGAGACCAGTCGAGGTGAAGCTGGACTGGGGAACCGACCTGGCAGCCTGGATGTCGGCATCTGGACACAGGGTCATCAGCTCGTGAGCATGTTGGCACCGAAGAATGATAGCTTACCGTCCCTGGCTGCGGGAAGCCCATCCTTGGCAGGAGGAAGAGGTATGTCGGTGTATGAAGTGGAAACTGGCTTTTGCTGAACGGGCGCAGGCGCAGTGATGTTTGCGGCAACGGGAGCGTGCGTTCTTTTCGAAGCAGCAGCACCTTGGTTGAAGGTGTTGTTGGAAGTAAAGTCCCGTGCGGTTGAGCTTGCCTGAGCGACGGTATCCTTGCCGACGGGAATAGGAGCAGTCAGCGTATTGGCGAGCGCTTCGGCAGATCGAGCCGACACCGGGCCATTCTCGAGGATCGGCAAGTTGTTGGTATTGATTCCTGCTCGTTTGGCTTCTTCGATCGAGATCTGTGATTGTTGTTGGTCATTATTCAAATTCCAGGAACGACGTCTGAGTTCTTGTGCCTCAGATTTGTATAATGAGCCAGAAGAAGAAGGGGCACGACGCATGATTGGCATCGTCTGCGCGCCAGATAGAGGCGGTGCGGACGTAGCTACCGGGAGGGAAATCCCTGTCTGAGCGAGTCTAGGGCTTCGCTTCAACTGGCTTTCAAACGGGACAGCCATTGCCGATAGAGGCCCATCCTTTTCCATCTTTGCCGCCCCAAGGGCGACATCGCCAGCGCCTTCTCGCACACTGTCCGACGTGACAACTTCATCGGCCCTCCCTTCTTCGAGATCGGACAAGACTTTAGGTGAGCTCGAATGAAGACTCACCGGGTCCCTGTGAACGATATCCACTCCAGTAACGGCGTGTACGGCATCTCCAACTCCAATAACGAAGCCGCTTGCAGCCGAGGTAATCGCGGCAAATGCCGAAGTTCCAACTTGCTCGGCCGCGTGTGCAAGCTTTTCAGCCTGGGCGGCGACGGTCTCGCCGATTGGAGCGGCGTTGGCGGTTCCGGTAGGGATGTTGGCCAAAGCTGGGGAAGCGGACTTTACAGTTGAGCCTTCGACAGTTGGGTGAGGAATGGTCGTTCGGGGACCGGCATCCACGGGCGCGGCGGCGGTTTCCGAGCTCAAGGACTTTGAAGATACGCCGGCGGTGTGAGCTGCGCCGGGGGCGACGACGGCCGGTTGGGGAATCGCGGTCCTTGGTCCCTCGGTCTTGGGTGCAACAGCGGTTTCGTCGGAAACTGCAGTGTGGGTAGTCTTTGGCTCTGCGACGAATGCCTTGGGCTTATCCGTGGACGAGGACAAGTTGGACGTGCCAACGGAGGACGTGGTCGTTGTGTGAGCTGTTATAGTTGGATTATTAGATCACGAAGTTCATAACGGAGCCTTGGTGACACTCACCAGGACTGTACGATGCGGAAGACGCGCCGATGGGCGCTCCCAAATTTAATCCAGCAAACGAGGCCGTAGTGTGGGAAACATTCGACTCTGTACTTTGAGGTGCCCTCGTACCGGAGGTAGAAGTCGAATCGACGTGCCTGGAAGCAGTGGTCGAACTCGGGACACTAGAAGCCACGAGGTTCTCCGCCTTGGTCTTTACCTCGTCAACGGATCGAGCAGACTTGTTCTCGGTGGATGACGGAGATGCGGTGGTAGCAGCCTGGGTCGATGACGAGAGAGCATGGTCGCCCGTTTGGGCCAGAGTTTGTCCGGATTGAGCGGGAGGAACACCGTCGGTCTGACGAGACGCGGTCGCGGTGGATCCTTGATGGTTTCCCTTGGAAATACCGATGGCAGAGGCCGCGGTGGCGGCTAGAGCAGCCAGTCCGTGCTTCTTCTCGGATGTGTCGTCCGTGTGGGAAGTATTCGCGCTGTCGAGGTTGTTGGCGGGAATAGACTTGTCAGTGGATGAGGGTACGGCGTGCGCCACAGTTGCGGGTACGGGGGTAGCGGAGGTAGGCGCCCTTGACGACTGATCATCGATGGAGCTGCGCGTTTCTGTCGGTCGAGCGGATGAGCTCATGACAGCGGGTATGGCTGCCGCGGCAGTTGCCGGTTCAGCTCGAGTTTGATTTTGAGAAGATGTCGTTGCTGGTGTGGGCTCTCCAGCTTTCGGTGCATGTGGCGCAGTGTACACGTTGTTCATGTTTCCAGCAGCATCTATACGCGGAAAGAACGTCAGTCAGTCCTCCCTCCGTGTCGACGATCATGAACAAAGGGCACATCGAAAAGTTTACGTACCCCATTCCCTGGCCTCGTCTTCCCTCGTCATCCATTGACCATCGACGACATACTTGTACGCGACCTTGTCTCCATACGGCACTGGTACGGTGGTGCTAAAGTATCCCGTTCCGGGGTCTCGTTGGAGAACGTGTTTGTCGCCCGACCACGAGTCAAAAGTCCCCGTCACGACGACCCGTTCAGAGTTTGTTGGTGGCCATGTAAAGGTGGCGTGGTGGTGGGTGGAGGAGGACATGGTGGTTGCGCGGTGTGGCTGTGGGTATGTGAAGGGGGACGAATAACGGAATTCGCAGCTATAAAGACGAAGGACGGACTAGTTTGAAAATACGGAAACTGTACACGAGACGGACGCTTCATTTGTTTATTTGGGACGACTAGGATGTCGGATGACGTACAGTTCACGCTGGGGCAGCGCGCGTCCGAGTCACCCCAAAGCGGATCGCCACATCTCGTGATCGACGTGGCATCGTGGCCCCCCATACGCAAAGCGTATGCGGATGTTTTGCGTATGGGGATGCTTCAAGATGTGACATGTAAGGTCATCAGGACTGGAGGTCAGGTTGGGCATGAAAGCGTAGAGGGAAATATTCCTGTCTTTGGGGTGTCCGCACTGGTTGCCGCAAACTTGCCCGTGAGCAACCCAACCGAAAGAAGCAAGAAAGCAAGAAAGCAAAAAGCCGAGAAGCAAAGCCGCTCCGAGACGCGAGACCGCATCCGCCAACTTGCATCCGCTGGACTGACCGACTCTGGCCGAATCGACGAATCGACCTGCTGGATCTTACGTCATTAGCTGATAAGTTGACCTCGGCCTCACTGCAGATCGAAAGCATCGAGCAGTACTTGACGTACTTGACTTGCTTGGACTACAAGAGGGAGTTCATCCTTATCCACATCGAGTAGTCAACCCTCACCGACTCACCATATATCCCAAAACAAACTTACAATGGCATTGAAGCGAAACGGACCTCTCCTAATGGCCATCGGCGTCGGTAAGCTCCGTATCCCTCCTAGCGACATCGCACCCACTAACGTATCTCGCTCCAGGTGTCGCCGGCGGATACTACGCCTTCAACCAACCCCTCAAGGAATACACCTCGGGCTCCAAAGTCGACCCAACCACCAAGGCGGACAATGCAGGTTCTGATCCTCGACGACCAGGCACGGGCAAGGAGACACAGTCGCATGCTGGTGGTGGCAGTGGGGCTGCGGATAGCAAGGATGGAAGGGGTGATGCGTTGAAGAAGGATGGGTGAGTTTGCGCGTCTGCGTTCCAGGCGCTTTGCTTTGGAAGGTTTTGATGGGTTTCGTTCATTTTCGGTTTTAGTCCTACATCGGCTTCCCCGCATCCGAGTCTGGCATACGGCGGCGCATCGCCCGTTGATCCGTCTGCCCAGACCGTGGCTGGTACCAGCGCACAAGGCAGGAAAGGATACTCTGGTGCGTGTTCCGAACTCTTCATCCGTAGTGTACTTACTGATCCGGATTGGACGATGGAACAGCTGATCCGGACGTCAAGATCCGATCGGCCGAAGATGCCAAGAAGCACGATGGGTCCGGCGGTGGTGGTGTTGGCGTCAAGGAGATGAAGGAACGAAAGGCTGCAGGTCAGGGACTTCCCAGTCCACAGGTACGTTTCCGTTGATTGTGTTGTCGACTCTTGCTGATCATGCACTCTTTGCTGCACCTCAGGGAGGAAACCAGAAGAACCAAGCACGGGACGTTCAGAAACCATACGCTGCCGATACCCACTAGAGAAGCAATCACTCAAGTATGAATCAAGGTAAATCATGAACGTAATGAAAAGAGCAACAAGAATTGTAACAGACAACAAGGGCAAGAATGAATGATTTCAACTGCGCATAGCGTTGTGTTTCTATCCGAGTCGACCGGTCGTGATTCTGGGTCGCCATGGCTTGCCTGCCTCATGCGTAGCCGTACTGCCCGTTATCGTGCGGTGTTGTGGTTCCTTGTTCGCAGTCGGCAGAGAAATCGGAGATTGTCTGAAATCTGCCGCCATGGTAAGATATGCCGCTACCTATGGCAGTGTCAGATTGAACACCAGACCAACGGGCAGTCTTTACTGTAACTACGTGCATTTTTGAAGGAAGGGCAGAATGAATTTCAGACCGTTAGACCAGCTAATTCAACTACATAGAGAGTCACGCCCAGACCAGAGTTGGACCGCGAATCGAGCGCAGATGAGCGATTGTTCTTCGTTCCGAACGTCCGCTCTTCGTTTCGTTCCCGCGGCTCGTCGGCGTGGAAGCCTGCTGTCGGCTATACAATTCAGCAGCCCACCACCTCTGCAGCACCGGATCGTCACCAAGTATCTTGCCACACACCATCGACGCAGAAACGTCTTCGTCCGTCTCTGTCGACCGCGTCTTGTTCCTCGTTTTCCCTTTCTTCCGATAAAATGGCCGGCTGTTAGTACCGCTTTTGATCGGTCTGTGACGAGGTGTTCGGAGCGCTGACCGACTTTGATCCAACAGTTAGATTCCTAGAGCTGGTGAGGCCGTTCCAGGGCATCTTGCCCGAAGTAGCTGCTCCTGATAGAAAGGTCGGTATGGTTCTGCAAAGGTACTCTCAACGTGGACTTATGAAATGCGCCCATCCCATAGGTACCCTTCAACCACAAAGTACTATGGACAGCAACGACTCTTCTGATCTTCCTCGTCTGCTCACAAGTACCTCTCTACGGTATCATGTCCTCGGATTCGTCGGACCCTCTATACTGGATGCGAGCGATCCTGGCCTCGAATCGAGGAACCTTGATGGAGCTCGGTATCACCCCGGTCGTCACCGCGGGAATGATCATGCAGCTGTTGGCAGGAGCACAGTTGATTGAGGTGGATTTCAATCTCAAGGATGACCGGGCCTTGTTCAATTCTGCACAGAAACGTATGTTGTCGTGATGCGGGCGCGAGATATAGGCTCACACAGGGCTCTGCATTACAGTCTTTGCCCTTATCATCTCTCTTGGTCAGGCCATGGTTTACGTCGCTACCGGTCTTTACGGCCAGCCCCAAGATCTCGGCGCTGGTGTCTGTCTGCTTTTGGTCTTGCAATTGGTGGCAGCGGCATCCATCGTCATCTTGCTAGATGAATTGCTCACAAAGGGTTACGGTCTCGGTTCCGGTATTTCACTCTTTATCGCAACCAACATCTGTGAATCTATCGTATGGAAAGCATTCTCGCCGACCACTGTCAACACCGGTCGAGGGCCTGAATTCGAAGGAGCCGTGATCGCCTTGTTCCATCTGTTATTCACCTGGAACGACAAGTCACGAGCACTAAAGGAGGCATTCTACCGGGACCGATTGCCCAATATTATGAACTTACTGGCGACCGCTGCCATCTTTGCCGCCGTCATCTACTTGCAGGGTTTCCGAATCGAAATCCCCGTAAAGAGCAACCGAGCCCGAGGCGCCCGAGGATCGTACCCCGTCAAGCTTTTTTACACTTCCAACATGCCCATCATGCTGGAATCCGCATTGACGTCCAACGTATTCTTGGTATCTCAGATGCTGTTCAATCGATTCCCGGACAACATCTTTGTAAAGCTTCTCGGCGCTTGGGAACCGTTGGAAGGATCCTCGCAACTGTCCGCCGTTTCCGGATTGGCCTACTACATCTCTGCACCGCGATCCATCACGTCGGCATTGACAGATCCGTTGCACACCGTCATCTACATTGCTTTCATCGTCACCGCCTGCGCCGTCTTTTCAAAGACCTGGATCGAGGTTTCCGGATCAGGTCCCCGAGAAGTTGCCAAGCAACTCAAGGATCAGGGCATGGTCATTGCCGGGCATCGAGAAGGTAGCATGTACAAGGAGTTGAAGCGAGTTATCCCTACTGCCGCCGCTTTCGGTGGTGCCATCTTGGGTTTGCTCAGTGTGACAGCGGATATGATGGGTGCTTTGGGTAGTGGGACTGGTATTTTGATGGCTGTTACCATCATCTACGGATGTAAGTATCTTGGGATCTCGTAAACCTGGGCAGAGCTGATCGTTGTCTCTGCTGTTCAGACTGGGAAATGGGAATGAAAGAGAACCTCGGTGGTGATATCGCTGCGCTCGGAGATATGGGTGGGTACAGCTTTAGCTGCCATTTCTTCCCCGGCAAACATTAGACTGACGCCCTTCTCTACCAGTGATGTAAGGTGATTGAAAGGACAACCACCGTTCACATCGGGAGCATGGCTCACTCGTTAAGCATCAACATCATAGAAGCATTGAGACTGCCATTTTGGTTGTAATCTCTCTGCTTTGCGCCAAAAATAACCAAAGGAAGGAAATCGTATCGCATTTGGCGTGAGCGAGTTGGGCGAGTTGGCTTTGCTCTCTCATTTTTGCTTGTGTCGTGTCTTGGATGAGTTTGTTCACCGATCATGGGCGATGCCACTGCTCTTCCTGCGATTATAGGCCACTGGTTCAACCTTGGATCTTGCAGACACCAGTGATACCATAGCATGGGGTTGTGCAGGATTGCGCGCATAAGTACATGAACGCGATCCTTCCTTTGGTTTGCCCTTGGCGCTAGCGCCCTTTCCTTCCGTTTCCTCCTATTTTTGGGTTTTTTCCGTTTTTTTTTGCCCTTTTTGCTCTCTGGCATCGGGGCGCGCTCCTTGGTCATCCACGTCGGCCACGTTATACGCATCAGTCGTTGGGGAGTTGTGAGTTGTCGTCGGGAAAACTGTTATAGGCGTTCTCAGCTGCGTTCTCCCTACCTGGCAGTACCACAGAACCCTTGGCAGTCACCGAGAACTTCCTCCGAGCATTCTGATACCGCTCCGTCGCCTGGTCGCCTCGCCTCGATTTTCCCTCATTCCCTCAGAGCCAACCTCCACCACTCCTCCACCACTACCTCCACTAGGACCGCTTCATTCGAACATCCGAACCGTTATCACCGTCGACTTTATCAACATCACCAACGACCCTTGCCTTTACTTGCTTTCAGACTCTAGGTCGTAGGGGATCACTGTTGGAGAAACCGTCACTTCACGTCAATCAGCAAGAGTCCGCCCGCCACGATGACCCGTACGCAACAACCGGGCGTTCCCAAGGAGGTTTTCACTTGCGAATGTGGTCAGACGTACAGTCGACTCGAGTATCTGCGAAGACATCAACGAACGCGTAAGTACTTGCGAAGATTCCTTGCGCGGAAGCAACCACTCACCTCGTCCTCTGTCCCTCCGTGATCAGACAATGCCGATAAGCCGTTCAAATGCACCATGTGTGTCAAGTCATTCGCCAGAAGGTATGTTGAGTCGGATCGAAAGAAATCGCGGTCGTGCTCACCGTTCTCTGCATTGACATGTTTCCTTAGTGATGTCTTGCTCCGACATAAGCGGCGTTGTCATCCCGAGGAATACGCAGCAGGTGAAGGGGCGAATGATGTGGCTATGGGAGGAGAAGGCAACGCAGCGTCGGATCGCCGCAAAAGTCAAGGAGGCGGTGGATCTCGGCGCGGGAGGAAGAGATCCGCTTCGGGATCACCTTCGACGGATCCTCGAGATCCTCAACGACTTCGACAGGACAACAGACAAACTGGAGAATATAACCCGGATTCGGAAGCCTCGAGAATGACGTATGGAATGCCCCTTGATGGTTCGGGTGGACCCTTGGATACGAGATCACTAAATTATCCGTACGGCATGCCTGGCCTCCTTGGAGGCGGATTGGGAAACGTAACATCGGGCTTTGGAAACCAGAATCCATGGGATCTCGGTTATAACCGACTCAACCCCGATCAAAGTCTGGGCTATCATGTCACCCCTACGGGACAATACAACCCGGCTTCGTCAACGTCTCTCGCCGACTATCAAAGACTGACGCAGGGCCACAGTACCGACGGAACGGATCTTGGCGTAGTCAATCACCTGGGAAATGGCGCGGCTCAAACAACATCGCCTCAAGAGCACATGGCTCAGCTCGATCCGAGGCTCAGCATGAGCTATGAAAGCGATCGGTCCAACTACAACGACGCCTCTGTATCTCACCGAGGGTCGGTCGTGCATCAAGCTGTCGACATCGCGAGCGAGAGCAGATATCCGGGCAGAAACAACGAGCATAGCTACGAGCGATCTTCCGATCCTCGATTTCCCGACGCCGGTTTCCCTTCCGTGTCAGAGGTCTCCGACGCTGCTCATCAATCTAGAACAAGTGGCGGGCGTAAGTCGTCATTCTCCGTGACGAAACACGATTCGGAATTGTCGCCGCACGGAATAGAAGAGGCAGCAGCTCTCCTATCGATGGCTTACGGGCACGTCAGCGCACTCCGATCAGGGTCTGTCGTCCTCAACAACGATCTGATCGACTCCGCTCTGCAATCTGCTGGTACCGCCTATGACGCGATTCCCGGAGCGGAAGAGACAATGACTGATAACGCTGCATTACCTGGAGTCATTCCCGCCTTGGACGAGATCGCCTCCCAAGTTTCTGCTACTTCAGACGTCAAGCCGTCAAGCCATAATACGGAAGGGATGCCCGGTCGCAATATTATCACCTACACCGCGTTACTCAATCCGTCTTCAGGTTTCAATTACAATGGCCCAACTGCTGGTGGTTTCCCGGCGGGATTTCAACAGCCGACAGGCCTCACGCCGCTCGCTTCCTCTGAGAATTGGGTAGGTCGCGATCCGAATGTCGACCCGTCCTGACCCTCCGCTCACTCTTCCTCATTTCCCGTCTTCAGGATCCCTTTGCATGCCCCTTGGTACCAGGATCACCGTTCGATATTAGCGCCTTATGGGCGAACGGAATGATCACGGGCGAGGATGACAACAATGCGCCGTTCGAACCAGAAGGCTGGTCACACTTGCCTGGTTCTGTTCCATCTCACAACAATGTCAATGCGGAGCGGCCACTACTCAGAATTCACGCGCTAAACACTGCGCAAAGGATGGGTAGAGATCTAGATCCTACTGATCGCTTCTAGTAAGTGTTTCGTCTGCTACGGTTGTTACAAGAGTTACTCACCGGTCGTTGCTCCGCAGTCTACCAAAAGAGAGGTTTGTCGGCTGCTACAGCGTTCCTCAGTGGAGGATGCCTTCCATGTCCACTCTCGTCCGGGTAGCGAAACAGACAGTGTCGCAGTTGATTGTTCATGTCCCCATCGTTCATATTCCCACATTCCGACTGAACGAGGTTGCGCCTGCGGTGGCGTTCTCCTTGTGCATGGTCGGCAGCCCGTGGCACTCGCCTATCGCTGGCGATAATATTCTTAAAAGCAAAACCAAGGACCGCTACATGCACGTCAAGATGTTGGATCAGCAAGAGTGGTTAAAGGGGATGGGCGTGATTGCACCTGACGCGACAACGTGTACCGTTGAGGAGATTGAAGATACTCCCATGGAGGAGAGGGATTTCGAAGACAGGAAAAAGGTAAGTCTTTTCTTGCATGCCTGCTGCTCTCACAGTTATTGATATCCCATCCCTCTTCCAGCTGATCGTAACAGAAAAATCCGCAATGATGCACAGTGTTGGTATATCCCGCCCAGATACATTGCAATATCACTAATCCCGCCTGTGGACTAGCTCATCGATGCATCAGATCCGCAGAGGAACCAGCTTGACGAGACCACCATCGGTATCATCCAGGTGAGCAAGTTTTTCGCGGTATAACAGAAAAGTGCCTGATCTAGAGTTCTACCAGGCTTTAATTATGTACGCCACTCCGCTATTGCTCAGTCCATCTTCTGAACAAAGAGCTATGGGTTACGTCAAACTCGCATACATCATTCCGGTATGTCCTCCTACCATACCTTCTCTGGGGGCGTCTCTTATGATATCCCATGGAATGGCTACAGATGGCGAGAAATCTCAAAGTTTTCCAAGAATCACAACCTCATATGGGATACTCTGCCCCGCCAAACTCCAACTCTCCCCAGGATACAGAACGTCATTGGCGCGATTGGATAAAACAAGAAACAATTCGTCGGGTGATCTGGATGCTGTTTTTCTTCGACACGTTATCCTGCTTGGAGATGGGTGTGCCACCAAGCATCTGCTTCAACGAAGTAGCGTCCGTGCCTCTTCCTGCTCCAGATACCGTCTGGCAAGCTCGGTCGGCAGTCGAGTGGCAATTCGCATTGACTACCTATGGCGCATCCAGCCTCGAGCAAGTCATGAGCCTGCATTTCCAGTTGCGACCTGGACAAGACCCACAATCTGCTCATCGGGAGAGTCCCAGGGATGTTTCCGCTCTAGTGTGTTGCGACTTTGGCCCGTTCGGTCGTTTAGTGATGGTGATCAGCCTTCTCAGGGCTCTTGTCCAGCTCGGACAAGGTCAGGTCCGGGTAGCAGATTCCGTGATCCAAATTTGGGCAAGAGCGCCGACTGACCCGGAAGACAAGAAATTGGATATGCACGAAACCGTGACACGATTTGGAGTCGCATTGAAGAGAGTGAGTGTCTCATGCTATACGTGTAGTGACCGTTGAAATGAATGAACTTTCCAGTGGCGACAAGGATGGGATTTCGATACGCTCTGCGCTACGCCGGCTGCCAACCAAAACTATTCTAGTGAACGGCCTTCTCCAAGCAACAACAGCGTCTCCGAAACTTCGTCGATCGTACGTCCTCTCCGGTCCGATACCAGCGATTCGACACCTCGTTTTCCCGGAACTCCTGCGTCGTCAAATGGCGAATACGATGAATTGCACTGCAGGCTACAGGGAAAGACACTCTTCTACGAAGGTAATTTAAAAGGAAGCTTTGTACGGGAAGTGCGCTAATGAAAAATCTTGTCCAACCGCAGAAGCCCTACCTTTCTATTGGCTGGCACAAGCAGTTTACAACGTTCTGGCGAGTGACCCTTCTACATTAAGTCACAAGGACGACGCTTCCCCGGAAGGGCCTCCCCCTGCAGGTAGATGGAACAAGTTCGGTGGAATGGATTTCAAGCAGATGCTGCAGAGCGCCCGAGTATTTGTAAGTAGTTTCCCCGTGTGAGATCATTCTTTAGCTAAACACAACGTGGTAACAGACCCGCATGGGCGAAGGCGTGAGGATGTCTAGGAATTTCTAGCTGAGTATGCATAAGGGATCCTCAATTTCGGGTTTGATTCCATTGTAAAACGCGTTGTAAAGTATGTCGCTTCTGGTTTAAGTGTATTGACGTGACGGACATCGGGAATAAAAGATCATCTCGGACAAGGATTATATTTTATCGCTGCATAAATCTTCTATCGGCATCCCGCATGAAACGGAACAACGATAGTAGAGAAGGTCCATGTCGTCGGAGCACCGGCTCGTCTCCATTCTAGACAGCCCATCCAGGTCTAAACTTCGCTTTCTTGGCTTCATCACCAGTCCAGGCAAAGGCCGGCGCCGGCGCTGATGCCAGGAGAGGCTGGGAACGAGGCGGTCGTTTCGACCCGCTGTGAGATGGCGCAACGGAACTTCTCCTTGACGAGGAAGATGTAGGTCCGCCGTTGGAAGTCTGTGCAACGGAACCTTTTCGAGGGCCTTGAGACGTTGAGCCCTTTCGCACAGTGGGTGTTTCCCCTGGCAACAAGACGTTCACCGGATACGTAGCATCGCCCTTGTCAGTGTCGCTGAGACTGGTCATTGAAGACGAGGAGGCGTTGTTTCCGTTTCGATTGGCGAGAGCATGAGCGGTCGGTCCGGAACTAGGGAGACTCGCCGATAAGGATCATATGGCGAATTTGACACATGGATGAAGGACTTACGACTGTCGTCTCTTGCGGCGCAAGAACCACCAGACACCTCCAATAAGGATCAGCCCGACAACCACTGCTCCAACTACGATCCCGGCAAGCGCCCCTGTAGACAAACCTTCACCACCGGCTTTGGAAGCGATCTTGCCACTGGCTGTGAAGACTCGCAGTGAATTCAACTCGAAGTAGGCATCAGCGAATGCCAGTGGGTTGCCCATAACAAAGCTTGCACAGCTTCCCGGACACCCGGTGGCGGCGTAAGTCGAAGCAGTACTGGATGACAAGGATGTGAATGCTGCGAGCTTCGAAAGGGACTGGGATGAAACATACTAATCTCCGCAAAGCGCGATGTTGAAGACAATGACGTGGTCGTTGAAATCTTTTCGACAGTCGGGAATAGTGAAATTTGCGGCTTTGGGTACGTTCGGTTTCAGGACAAGGCAGATATCTGGTACTCGGGTTTACTTACAAGGCACGCCCCAATTCGCAGCTGAAATATCCCTTGTGAAAGACCCGTCCTGAGATTATGTTCCCAGATAAGCACTTCAAGCCGAAATCGACTCTCAGCGGGCTTCCAATACCACGATACTCACTCGGATTTCATCCGGAACGCCAGCAACATTCCTTCCCCAGAACCAAATGTAGATACCACCGGATCTGATGGGTTATCTCATGAGTATGGCCTTGAGTCGCGGAGGTTGAGGGACACGGCACATACCCTTGCACATCTCGCCACATGACATACCATCCACCATTTTGCTGGTTCAACTCCAGTCCGATCGAAGGTGCCGTCGCATTTGAGTACAGAATCCCACAGCCGGCATTGTTATTTATTTTAGAATCACACGTTGTCGTCTTGATTGTACCAGTTTGATGGGACGAAGAAATCAGACAGTTGGGAGTTGTGTGTAACGAGCTATAAGAGCGGTGATCGTCAGCATTCCTTTGCAAGCCATTCCTTTGCAAGTCATTCCATCGATGTACATACGAAGTATCAGCGTTCGGTGGGAGGCTGCTGAGTGAAGGGCTTTTGAGGTTGGCAGTGGCGGTCCAGGCGGTGGAGTTTTCTACTGGCAATGCATTGGCACCTTCCAGGATATCGATCTCGGCACCCTTGGGCCAATGATGCTCCTGATTGGGCGAATATCAGTTGGTGCGCAGTCAGCGTCGCATGACTGTGTGTGTGTCACAGACCAGCCGCATTCGGTACTAACGGTGGTTGTCCAATATGCCGGCCACTGTCGAAAATAGGGTATCAGGAAAGCGGTAAATTTTGGGGCCAATTGCAGACTAACCGTGCCACAACCAACAGGCATATGTTGTAGATCGAGGATATATATTCCCTGTTCAAGTCGAGAACAAATAAGCCTGTTAACGCTGGGAACCGAAAGAAAGCGTGAAGGTAGCTTACGTCGTTGAACTTGTCCTTGCTCGAGATTCTAACACTATCCCTTCCCCGCCCCGTGGCCACGTTCGTCGCTTCTACACCCATGGTAAATCTGGAGCTGTTATCTGAAAAACGAGAGCGGAAGTGGGCAATTAAGTATCGCCAGGAATCAATTCGTTCCGGGACGACTTACAAGAAACCATTCCCTTCGTTGTCGCCTCCTCCTGCGCTACATAACTGATCATTGGAAATCCACAGTCTATCAGTCCGCTATCACACTAAAATGCGGTTCTCCCCGATGAACAACGTACTTGACATAACCTCCTGTTCGCCATGGAGAAAACGAAGATCAGCTATTTAGATATTCAGTCTACCTGTGCCTGCCACATACCAGTAGGGTCAGCTTTAGTCCAGAAGTCTGTCGGATGAGGCCTAAGGTAAGTGTATGACAAGGGTGCGAGCGCAGAATTCTTACCGAACTCATCAGCAAAACTCTGCCCGACATAACGTTTTGCGATTTTATATGACTGCGCCATTGCAGTGCTTATTCCGATGCTACCAAGTAGCAATGTTGAAGGCCGGACCATTGTAACACGAAGAGATTTCTGTGGGTTCGCTGCAGATATGATGCGAACGCTCGCTGTCACGAATGCAATGACGAGGACGGTTGTTCAGGCAGCGATGACTGAAGACGGGTGTCGAGGTAGCGATAGCCTGAGGGTTTGAGGGGTTCGGCTCAGGCGATATATCTATCACTCGTTTCCTTTTCCTTCTATTCTTGCTGGCTACTGGCTGGATGTTGGGCTATGCCTTGATTGCGGAGGCCAAGATATATGTCGTCGACGATCTTGTATACTGCTGAATTGCGAATGAAGATTTGAGTTTGCGAAGGAAGCGAGATCTGACGACTCCGTTATGGCGGTGGTCGTTTCTGTGTGTCCGCACACTGGTCTACCTGCTTCGAAACTTCACCAACAAGCTTGGAAGTGAATCCGCCTTAAAAGATGTCGGCTCCTGAGCTGTCCTTCTTTCGTTCGATCTGTGCCAGCGACGTAAGGACGTGAAGGGGATGAGGGGGATGTACGGAGAAGTGTTTCTGCGTCGCTAGATGTGCCACTGATGGCTAGCTGCTGATACAAGCTCTTATACACGACAGCATAACGACGGCTACAAAGGAATAAGAATAGTTTCCGGTTGCGCAAGGCAAGCCACGCGTTTTAAACTCCTGAACCGGACTCGGGAACTATGTAGCTCAGAAGAAAGGGATGTCTCACTCTCATGATTGATCGCTGTTCTGCGGTTTGGTAGCTGTTTGATCGACAGATAGCAAAAAAGCTTGAAGTCGACCAGATAGTCTACCCAGGAGCTCAGCTCCCGTGGTCTACCATGTAACCATACCGCCTTTCGTTTGATTTGGCGCAGACGCTCAATGCGTCCAGCCAACATGTTCCAACAGCTGTTCCAACATCAAACATCACCGATCAACGACCCATCTCATCGAGTATCGTGTACCGCATATGTGGGTAGGGTACCGCGTCCGGGAGCCTTGCATCTCTCCCGTTCCGGCTTGCTCAAAAATAATGTTCCCGCAGCGGAAGGGCGATCGCGAAGTAACCAAAGGGAAGCGGAGGGAAGCAGAGGGAGAACGCGGGATATGTGAGACAAGAATATTTGCAGAGAAGTGACAGCAGCGTGATAGCAGCTGTGATATGATAAAGAACAGTATAGAGCTGTCTAATTTAAAAAAATTATTGAGGATTGTCGAAGGAGCTGTCTAAGGACTCCTAAGCTCAAAAGACGTGGATAGCTACGTGGAGTACGTAGGTACTCGAAAGCAGTGAAGATACCGAACTCTCAAGCTGAAAAACTCAATCCAGTTTAGTGATAGCGCTGATAGACTGATAGACCTATAGGGTTACGGACCTGTAGAGCTGCCTATAGTCTAGTGATCTATAAATGGCCACGATATATTGCCTCGCGGCGATGCTCATCTCATTCTCACAAAGCCGAGGACCAGTTCAGTCTCTATGTTCATGTCTGGTCGTTCGATCGAGGGCTTGTAGAAATGTCGCTGCTAGCTATCTGGATTGACATACGAACTATAGCACAATGCGCACGTTGCGCTTGAATCAATGTCATGCGTCAATACCCATTGTACCGTTTGTGATACGCAGCAATGATGTGTCCATTCAAAACGCATGCAAATGATTATTCAGATTGTCATCGCCATGCCACTTCAGCCTAATTTGTTATCGAGAATAAAACCTCTACGCAAGAGTAAAACCAATCACACGTGCTTTTACGTGATGACAGTAGGCTTTTCCCTCTTGGTCAACTCTGTCAACTTGCTCAACTTGAGCGCGACCTCGATCAAGGGCTGCAACCCCTCGGCGGTAGGCTTGGGGTACTCTGCCGGATTGTTGCTGTACTTTTCGACGTACATTCGGATGGTGGCACCCTGCGATCCGGTACCAGAGAGTCGGAAGACGACTCGACTGCCGTCGGTGAACTTGATGTACAACCCTTGGTTCTTGGAGACGGAACCGTCGATCGGGTCGGTGTACGAAAAGTCGTCGGCCTCCTTGACGGTAAAGCTGACGTCGGTGGAAGTGGCCTTCAAGGTGGATCCGACAAAGGACGAGTCGGCAAACTGCTTTCGGAGGTGGTCCATCATCTCTTCGGCTCCGTGTTCGACTTCCTCGTAGTCGTATCTGGAGAAGAAGTTTCGGCCGTATTTCTTGTAGTGTTCGACCAAGATGTCGTTGATGTCCTGACCGGGCTTCTCCTTGTTGGCGGCGGCCAAAATGGACAACCAGGCTGAAGCGCGGCAGAGCAGAGGATCAGTGAAGAGTCTGCTACAGAGTTTCGAACGACTTACCGACAATCGCCCAGAGACCATCCTTTTCTCGGATATGGTCGGAACCGGTACCGAAAGACTCCTCACCACAGATGGACAATCGACCTGCATCCATCAAGTTTCCGAAAAACTTCCAACCGGTCGGGACCTCGAATACCTCGAGCCCCTTTGCCTTTGCCACCAAATCGATAGCTTCCGACGTCGGCATGGAACGAGCGAGACCCTTGACACCGTTCTTGAAGTAAGGAATCGCCCTTTCCGCCCAGTCTGCAATGATGGCTACCGAATCCGAAGGGGTGACGAACGCGCCCTTTCCGTAGATCATGTTTCGGTCACCGTCACCGTCTGAAGCGGCACCAAAGATGACACCGTTGTCTTCGACGGCTTGCACGAGGTCGTGCGCGTACGTCAAGTTCGGGTCCGGGTGGGAACCGCCAAAGTCGGGTAGCGGGACACAGTTTTGGATGGAGGATTCGGGGAGACCGAAAACGTCGCAAAAGATGGCTTTACCGTATGGGCCGGTGACACCGTTCAAGGCATCAAACAGGACGCTCGGGGACTTGCCGTTGTAGGGTGTGGATTTGAGGTAGGACTTGATCAAGTCAAAGTCAAAGATCGAGGACAGGAGGGCAACGTAGTTTTCGACCGAGTCGACGATTTCGACTTGCAACGGGCCGTGGGTAAACGTACCCTTCTTGGAGAGATCCAAGTCTGGCAAATCCATCGTCTTGTACGACTCGAGCTTCTTTGTAATGTCATAGATCTTGTTGGTAACGTCTTCCGGGGCAGGTCCACCGTTGTCACAGTTGAACTTGATACCGAAATCATTGTCGGGGCCACCGGGGTTGTGGGAAGCGGTGAGGAGGATACCACCGTCCGTCTTTCGAGATCGAATCAAGGCTGATGCGGCCGGGGTGGACAAGATGGTGTTTTCGCCAATGAGGATCTTTTTGATGCCGTTTCCGGCGGATAGCCGCAAGATGATCTGCGATGCTTCCGGGGACTGTGCGAGTTGAGGGTGAGCGTTGAGCGTTTGCTACTGCGTCCGGCAGACTCACAAAGTATCGACCGTCACCACCGACAACGAGTGTCTTGCCAGCGGGACCTCCATCGGGCATAGCATCCAGCGTGGCCTGGACAAAGTTTTCGGTGTAGTGCTAAAGACCGTCGAGGCATCAGCCATGCATCCACTTGTCTACCTCTTGGCGTGGACTGACCTCCTGTTGGAAGACCTTGACTCGCTTTCGCAAACCCGAGGTTCCGGGCTTTTGGCCGTCGTAGACCTTTGTCTTGACTTCTCGGACTTGGTAGTTGGGCCTGCGGGGAGAAGAGTCATGGGGTGGTGGGACGAGGGAATGCGGGGGTACGCACATTGTGGAAGAAGAAAAAAGTGTGGATGAACTCTTGAGATGAATGACCGCAGTGAGGTAGATGAAGACGCGTTATTGACAAGAGCAGGGGCAGAGAGGGAAACCACTGGAGCCGTCACCGTCACTCTCGCTCCAGCACCGAACCGAGCCGAACCAAACGTCACTTCCCGTCACTTCCCCATTCTCGCTCACTGCGCTAACCCAGCCAACCAACTCTGGTGCGCTTTTTCCGACGCGTTTCAGATTTCAGATTCCAAGGGAGACGCGCTGCTTCCTTTGTCGATCAGCAGGCCATCATTGTCTCACTTGGTACGCTAGTTCGCATCCCTCGTCCCTTGTGTACTCATTACAGTTGCTGTTCGGTTGCTGGTCAGCTGATTCGCGATCCTCCATCATGTCGCTTCACCACCTCCTACGTGACAGGGACTGCGTCTCCTGTACCTCCACCCCGACCTGTAACTGTGCCGCGAACGAAGACTGTATCCTCACAGCAAGGTGAGTTCTGCTCCTCGTTCTCTGCGCGCCCTTGCTCATCGGCCCCTCTCACAGAACATGTTCCTCGTGTGCTACCATTCAATGTATCGCCAAGTCACAATCATCAGGCTCTTCGTCGTCCGGAGGAGGAGTCAGCACGGGCATCATTGCGGGACCAGTGGTGGCCGTGATCGTCCTCGCGTTGGCTAGTTTTGCATTATGGTGGTGGTTCCGAAAGCGAAAGGTGCGACACAAGTCTTTCCTTGTGCTTGACGACAACTCACGACGCTCCTGAATACAATAACAGCTACGAGACCTAGCCAAAGTCGCAGAAATGGAGAAACGGCGCACGACGCTCATGCTTGACTCTGCGCGTCCCTTGTCCAACCAAGGATCTCGGTCGAGCGACCCCAACGAATCCTCGAGCGAGAGGTTCCCCCGTGACGTCCGCTCAAGCTTTGACGAAGAAGCCGCGCCCATACGCGGGAGCGATGCGAGCCCTGCCGCATTGCATCACAACCTCATGAGCGCCCGTGGTCGACCGCTCACCGGTATCTCAGAAGGCGATGAGAACAGGCTCAGCATGGTCCAGCAACAGCACGGCTACGTCCCCGGTTTATCAAACGGTGATCCGGCACACGCCCAACATCGGGAAACCCATCATCTCGCACACTTGAACAATCCGTTCGATGATCGTCAATCGATCGCGACCGATCAACTCAGTTTTGCATCTAGCACCAATGTCATCCCTATCGCGTTTGTTCCTTCGCATCCGACGCCGTTGGCAGGGACCGGTCCCAGTGCCGCTCGCGCGCACGGTGGCATCGCGGCACAGACCGCGCTCGAAGCTGCGAGGGAAAAGGCACTCAAGACCGGTCGTCTTAAAGTTGGGATTGCAGCTCCACCGTCGAGACCTGCTCGATCACCAGATTTGGATCTACGTCTGAACCCGAACGACAAGAATCCGCCGTCGGCCGGATATGGTCGTTCCGATAACAATATGATGGAAACCCTCGCTGCATCCGACCGGGACCCGAACGACGGCAATGCACATCGTTTATCCGTCAATACCACGAAATCCGTCGCGCCCTCGTTCTTTTCTGGTCATTCCGAGTTTGCAGCGACGGGTATGGACGCACCCATGATTATGACTTCGAGGCAGGTCCAACTTGGCGTTCGACAAGCGGCCGAAGTCGTGCATATCTCACCAAGCACCGGAACGGCTTCTGGCTTTCCCTCTGCTTCGGCTCAGTATTTGACTGTACACGCTCCGAATGCAGGATACGAAGATGACTCGACTTCTCCTACGCCGAGAACGAGCGGTGCTTTCCTCGCTGGTCGACCTGGCTCTGCTACATCGTCCGTGCCGCACGACGACGATCCGTTCTCTGACGCAAACGACATGGCGAAATCCTCTCCGGCGGGCCGACTTCAACCGCAGCGTTCGACCGCGACGTTTGGTGGTGCAAGAGACCATCATCTTTCACACCAAAGTTCTGCATTCATCTCGGACGACGGCCGGTCCGCTCACTCGGGATCAGTCGGCGGCGGAGATCTCAGGTTCTCCATGGGCAGCTTGGCGGGTTCGAATCATCGCGATAGCGTCAGTACACAGGGAACAGGCGCATTGCGGGATGCGGTTGTCGGCGAGGCACGAAAGATCAACCTTGGTGGCGCGATAGGCGCGCAGCCACCGACAGCGTGGCAGACGCGAGGTACAACGAATCTAGCAAGCGTGTCGACCATCGACGAAGATTCGGCTCCTCTGGCACGTCCGAGACCGGGATTCGCCAGTTCGGATCCGACGTCGAGAAATCTAGAGGGACAGCCCGGCAAGCAGTATGGAGCGAGGGAATCCATGATGTCCGGTCGAAGCGACGATTCATTCCTCAATGCCATCATCCCACCAAAATTCTCTTCCCAAGGGTACTCGCCTTCAAAGACACCGTACTCCAATTCCACACTCGCTCAAAAGCTACCGACGTCCATGTCGACCGAAACATTCAGTTCAACCGCGCACTTTACAGGCGCGTCACCGGGAAAACGACAGCCATCACACGCGCAGTCTCCGAGGCAGAACGTAGGGCGGAGCCCGCCCACAAGCGAATCCAGGCATACACTCGGGCTGAGTGGATTCGAATTCCAGATAGGGGATCAGGAGGATCAGGACGGAGCGTTGGAAGAGTTGCCGCCGCTTCCTACGCAGGTGCCAAGGTCATAACCAGCATACGCCTTCGTTTTGTATCGAATGATCTCGTCGTTTCTACGTTGTTTCAAGAGGTTCGATACACTCCCTACCGTTTGTATAAGTTTATACTATGATTTGTAGGCATCATGGACACTCTTGCTTTTGTGTTCCCTTTTGATGACTGCCTTCGGGCCGCAACCGTTTGGATTGATGGCGCCGACGTGGTCACTTTCTTGCTAGAAGGCATGAATGATACCGCAACCTGTCGTGACGCATCGGATGCGGATGGGCATCTTCAGACTCGTGTCGGGCAGCGTGATGTGTGGACCGCTCCGTTCATATCGGATCCCGTCCTTGCGACGCAAGGCCCTCTACGCTCTGCAAGTCGTCTAATCACTTCAGGTCCACTAGCTCGGGCGACTGTGCGCAAACCGTTATTGGCATCATGGTGGTGTAGGCCATCGGGCGAACCAAAGTGCGGGAAGCTGTTCGACGTCGAGTGTATTCAGAACAAATACTAAATCGGTGCCGATATCCTTGTGGATGGGGGTTGGCCATGGCTTTTGCAGATGGCTCTCTAAGAGACTAGATAGTCGCCGGCTTCTGGGTTACTGCCGCGCCATTCTCACGATCATATGCTTCGATTTCAATGCATTCTCGCAAACATGCATGCGCTATAGTGTATTCCGGATGCCTGGCGACCGTCCTATGGTTGCGCGCTAGCATCCGTCAATCCTCCAACTATCTAGTCCTTAGAAAGCCATCTGCATCAGCCATCCTCCATCCACAAGGATATCGGCTCCAGTTTGGTACTTGTTCTGAAAACACTCGGCGTAGATGAGCTTCCCGCATTGTCATCCGCCCAGGTCATCTGTCTACTCACCACCATGACGCCAATAACGGTCTGCGCATAGTCGATCGCGGTACCGGGACGGGCAAAGGGAATGCCCATTTTCGTCCTAAACTCTTCTCGATCTTGATCAGGGTGAACCGAAGTCATTCCAGAGGGGAAGTAGCCAGGTGCTATGGCATTGACCCGGATACCAAGGTCTCTACGAGCAAACTCGCAAGCCAGTTGCTTAGAAAGTGATATCGTTCCAGCCTTTGACGCGTTATAGTTGAATTGTCCTCTCTGCGATGTAAAAGTCAAACCGGAAACAGAAGCGATGTTGATGATGTTTCCAGGCTCTGGGTAATTGCCAACGGACTTGGCTGCAGCTAGAAGGGGCAGGAACGCAAAAGATGTAAAGTAGTAGGACGCGCAGTTGATCTGGTAGGTTTGCATCCTTTATATACCAGTGTTAGTGCTATCAGTATCTCTAACAAATGACGTTGCAGCAACGCTGACGTACCACTTGTCCATGGATTCCTCGTTGTACATCTTCTCCGACAATCCTTCTGCTGTTTGGTCGGCTTCATCCTGGTTGCACATGTACATTGTTCAGCAGCGCTCCGACGAAGCCTGTAGCCTTGTAGCCTTGAATACTCACAGGATTGGGGGCACCAAGAGATACACCGTGGTCTGAAGAAATTCAAACTAGTGAGCAATCGTGTGAAGACTTGAGCGATACAACGTACTGTTGATCAGGACGTTCAGAAACTTTTCTCGCTTCAAAATCGCGGCCTTGAGCTCTACAAAAGTGCAAGGGAGTAAGCTACGAAGGATCTGCCCGAAGATAGAGGCATGTCCCTTACTGTCGATTCCTGCCTTATCGCTCACATCTGCTTGAATAGCAATAACCTCTCCTCCAGTCTCCGGACCAGGGGTGGCATCCTTTGCGGCTTGTTCTAGGACATCGCCTCGTCGACCGGTGATATAGACCCTGCATCCGTTCTGAGCGAGAGCTGCGGCTGTAACGAGACCGAGACCACTTCCACCACCGGTAACTGCAGAATCAGAAGCAAAAATGTAAGCTTGATACCTCGACTACCAAAAAGCCTACACACCGAGGGCGACTTGTCCCTTGATCTTGTAGAGTTCGGCGACATTCAGCTTATCTGACCCGAATACGGTTTGAGCGAGATGATGGGAAGTGTTGGGGGACATGATTGTTGTAGATACAGGATTGCAGATTAGGACCTTGCGGAGAGATTGGAATGCGCCTGGTCGATGATAGAGCTGGTGATAGCTTTGTATGCAACGCTGGAGGCTTCAATTCCGGAAAACAGCCACATGATAGAATTCGTCACTTGGCCCGGAACCGTGTACCCGCTTTACCACATGCTTTGCCGCCTCACCTTGTGTTCGGCTAAAGCGGCATTCTATGTTTTCATTTCCCTCGACAGTCACATACCACGTCATTCCAGACAACTAGTGAGTTCAATCAGGCAAGGCGACGACGCAAACCATCGACCATAGGTCTCAAAAGAGCGATTTGCACAGGGTATATGGATAACTGATACACGTAAATCTCTCGGAGTGCTAGCTAGTATACATGTTGTCGTTCAGCTGACGAGCGGGTATATGTGTCTATTGAATACAAATGCAGCTTGAGAAACCGTTCATATTATAGCCGTTTGATAATCCCAAAAAAGAGTTGTTCGCCGCACATCATTCTGGACCATGGCCTAATGCTTGCCGTATTTTTGGTATAACGGACTATTGCTGTCCGTTTCCGGGTGGAAGGTGAGGGTGCCCAGCCAAGGTTGAGTAGGCTTCTGGATATCCTGCGGTCCACCTTCACGACCTTCATTGCTCGAGATAGGGTAAACCCATCGAGAGCCAGCAGCGACAGCACCAAGCAACAGCGATGGCGCCATTGTCAAGAGATCCGGGTACCTCAAGTTGGCCTTTCGCATTCGTCGTGCGCGAGAGCGCTTGACAAGAGGGTTAAGTCGTACTCGAGAACCGGACCGGATAGTGGTGAAGAGTGACAGATCATCCTTGGCCTTGGTCAATGCCTGGTTGAACTCGAATTGAGCGGCCTCGTCTTCGGCCTCCTGGGAGAACAGCGGCAAGTTGTCTGGATCGGCGTAGAGGTGAGTCTTGATCAAGAGACGTTCCAGAGGTCGAGTAGGCAGCATTCGTGCCAAGGCACCAATGGGAATCGATAGGAAACCAGCGACCAAAGAAATTCCCCAATCTCGGCCATTCAGCCGAACGACCTGGAAGGCGGCACCACCGAATTCGACGATCAGGATCTGACCTCCAACCATGACGGCGAAGATGAAAAGGAACCAGTAATTCTTGGTGATCCCTTCAAAGATGTTCAACTTTCGATCCAATCGTCGGTTGTTGATCATGTTGAAAATTTGCGCAAAGACAAAGACGTTGAAGACTAATGCCTTGAGTTCCGCCAGGGTTTCGTTGTTGCTCTCGAGGCCGAGAATGCTCAGACCAGCGTAGTGCAAGACGAAACAGACGACGATTTGGTAAAGCGCTTGGATCAGAATCATCTTGATCATTTCGGCGGTGAGCAAAGGCGCATACTTGCTCTCTGGCTTTCGGTCGAGTGATGATTCGGTCGCAGGGTCGGTGGCTAGAGCCAATGCAGCAAAGGTGTCCATGATCAAGTTGACCCAAAGCAGTTGAACAGCGCTCAAAACGGATTCTTCCGAATCAGAAATGACGGCGGTGAAGAAGGTGAGGATGACAGCGGTAACGTTGACAGACAACTGGAATTGCAAGAACTTCTTGACTGAGTCGTTGACACATCGACCCCAGATAATGGCCTTCACGATGGAAGCGAAAGAGTCGTCCATGATGACAATGTCGGAAGCTTCCTTGGCGACTTCGGTACCGGCGATACCCATAGCGAAACCGACATTAGACCGTTTCAAAGCGGGAGCGTCGTTGGCACCGTCCCCGGTGACTGCAACGACATTGCCCAACTTCATAAGAGTGTCGACTAGAATTCGCTTGTCTTCAGGTGAAGACCGAGCCATAATCGAGATGGAAGGCGCGAGTTCAAACCTTTGGGACTCGGTAAGCTTTCGGAAAGTGGGGCCTTCAATGACGACAGAATTGGGAATGAAGATACCACATTGCTTGGCGATGGATGTAGCGGTAATAACGTTGTCACCGGTGCACATCTTTACTTGAACGCCGGCACGCTTGCAGTTGATGACGGCTTGAATAACGCCACCACGGAGAGGCTGAGATGGGATTAGGTGTGTCAGTATAAGCGGCGGGGCTGCAAGGCCAAATACTTACGTCTTCGATGGCAGTGACACCAATAAATGTCAAGTCTTTAGTCAACAAAGTAAATGGGGGACCAGCTTCCTCTTCGTCCTCATTTGCAGGTACCCATCCGGCGGGCGGCCATTGTGGGACATCTCTGTAGGCGAGACCGATGGTTCGGAGCGATTGTTTGGCGTAAAAAGTGATGGTGTCTTCGATGCTCTGCTTGACCTCGGCGTCGAGGGTTTCTTCGGGAAGTCCTGATTCAGCCGTGGTGAGGACGTAACGAGAAGCCATGTGGAGAACAATTTCACTTGCACCCTTGATCAAGAGACGGTACTGTCCGTTGGGAAGTCGAATAACGGCACCGGAAGACTTTTGCATAGAACTGAAGGGGAAGATGTGCGCGGGCTCGTTGGCGTCTCGAAGAACCTTGGCTGACGTCCATCCTTGATCGGCACACAACTCAAGTAGAGCACATTCGGTCTTGGATCCGACAAAGGTTAATCTGCCGGTTTCCTTGTCAGTCTGTTCGAAAGCGGTCGAGTTCAAGGCAACGGACATGTTGAGCAAGTCGGCGAGTTCGGGTGAAATGTTGTCTTTGAGTTCAGCAAGGTTGAAGGCAGGTCGCAAGGGTTGAGCATTCAAGGCTTCCTCGTTGGTAGCCTCATCGCCAGCGGTGGAGTGGATGCGACGAGGGTGTTCAGCCATGTCTCGGACAACTTGTCGGTCGACAAAAGAAGCGCTGACGACGGCCATTTGGTTGGTGGTCAAGGTACCGGTCTTGTCGGTGCAGATGACCGAGGTAGAGGCCATGGTTTCACAACTGGCGAGAACTCGGACCAAGAGATTCTCCTTTGTCATTCGCTTGGTGGCGAAAGCCAGAGCCAAAGTGACAGCAAGGGGGAGACCTTCGGGAACGGCGACGACTACCAAGGTGACAGAGATGATCAAAATCTGGATGAAACCTTGACCCTTTTCGTCTGCAGTCCTTCCAGGCTTGGTCTTGAGCTGAACGAGGAATCGAATCATCAACGCAAAGAAGAGCTGCAGAAGGAACAGGATAAAGGTCAACAAGGGACTGTCTTATCGTTGCTGCATGGTACTTACAAGACCACCGGCAGATGCACCGAAGGTGGCAATCAATTCGGCCAATCGGTTGAGCTTGGTTTGCAGGGGCGTGATTTCACCTTCGGTTCGCAAAGACATCATCAATCGACCGTTGAAAGACGTGGTTCCGACAGAGATGACGACGTATTCTCCAACACCTTCGGTAACTTTGGCACCAGAAAGCAGGAAACAATCCTTCTTTGACTTTTTTCCCGGTTCGAGGTTGGCCCGTTCCGCGATGCAGTCTTCGTAGGGGAACTTTTTGATCAAGTCGGATTCACCAGTGGCACCGGATTCGTCACACTTGACGTCGTGACCTCGCAGGAAGATACCGTCGACAGGAACAACTTCTCCGGGTTCGAGAACGCAAACGTCACCGACAACAAGATCCTGTGGGGAAGGCCTCAGTATCGGAAGATCGGATCCTGCCCAGAGACAACTCACCTTGGTGTTGATGACAAGCTTTTTGCCGCCTCGAATGACGTTGCAGGTACGGTCATCCTTCTTCTCGTTGAGTTTCTTGAATTGTAATTCCTTTTGGTAATCGTTGACGGAACCGACCATGACGACCAAAGTGACAGCGATGAGAATAGCGACACCTTCGACCCATTCGACTTGGGGTTCAGCGCAACCTTCGGGGGGACAGCCAGGACCGGGGTTTCGGTGAGGTTCAACACCGACAGATTGATAGATACCGAGAGCAAGCGAGACAACGGCGGCGATACCCAAAATGATCTATCAGAAGGACGAGATTAGCCGTGTTGCTTCTTTCGCGAGTTCAGAGAGGAGACACTTACCAAAACCTTGTCCTTCATCGCAGCCCACATCAACTGGAACAAACTCTTTGGTTTTTTGGGAGGAACAAAGTTTCGACCGTAGACCCGTTCTCGATCCGCGAGAGAAGCACCGTACTGCGCACCGAGACGCTTTTCGGCGCCACTGGTGCTGAGGCCGCGGGTCTGACCGGCCTCGACTTCAGCTCCAGCTGGAATGGGAATGTTGGAAAGACCATTGACAGCGTCCGTACCGAGACCGTGGATGACGCCATCGATACCACCCATGGCTTCAAGAGACTCCAATGATTTAGGGTCGACCAACGCAGCGAGAGCCGAGGGCTTTTGCAGAAAAGGCGTAGGGTCGGTGTTGTCAAGAGATGGATCGATGTGAACAGCGAGCTGAACCTCCTCCTCATCATCGTCATCATCGCCTTCAACTTCCTGCTTCTTCCTGAACATGCCCTTCAACTTGCCCAATGCGCTGGTCTTGTGAGGGACAGCGGCCGGGGCTGCCATTGGCTGTTGTGGAGACATCTTTTCGGCCATTCTTGAAGTGTTGGGCGAGTCGACTTGCTTCACAGTCGTTTCCGTATACTGAGAAGGTGCAGGACTCAGCTTGTCACCGAGAGTCGCACCGAGTCGGACTGGCGATGTCGTGTCTGATGAGCGGGAGAACCCGTCGAATTCTGTGGTGACTATCGTTGGTGTCTGATTGTTGTCGTTGTATCCACCAGACATCGGAAGGCGAGTGCGAATCTGCTTGTTATTTCAGAACTCGAGGTCGCCGTTGAGGGGCTTACTAACGAGGATTCGCTGCACCCGGTTGCAATCGAAGTTGTAGCAGCGAGGTGATGCTGACGACGTCGAGAAAACAGACTGTGGAAAGGTGGGGACTGGTCGCCCCTCGTCCAACTTGATTGATCTGGGATCACGAGTAATATAGCTCCACAGCCAGGGCCATCGTTTGGCTGGACGACCTGTTTGCTCAGAACCCTTTCAACTTTGATCCCAGAAAGGCGTTACTAGCGTCATTGCCAAGCATACTGCCAAGGTCCGAGAAGACGAGGGAGGAAATAGGAAACTTGTCGGTCGCGCGGAGTTTCGCTTTGATTAAGCTTGTCACATTTCTTGTCACATTCGGCACCTTCGGACGCACCTAACCGAAATGAAAGGCCACCGGACTGCCCGCATCGCCATTCGCCTGCCTGTCATGTCGCTCTTCCGCTTTATTTCCCCCCAGGCTGAGTTCCAAGCCCAGTTTTCGGGGAGCTGTTTTCTGGGATTGTCACTACGCCAAGCTTGGTATTCACCTTGTCGGCAGTAGTTCGACGACCACTCAAGCCGCAATTCAAGCACGTTTGTCGCTCTGGAAGTTTGTGAAAACAGGATGTTGGGCGTCGGATCGACGAGGGTTCCAGAGGTATCTATTTGATCTGATAATTTTGGAAGGTATATTGCTTTGAAGAATCGAAAGGTGATCGCACGACCGCGACTCACATCGCATCTTCTTTAGATTGATCAGTGAAGCACTTCACGAAGCTACCGTGCTGATGATGTCATCGATCGTGTTGTGCAACGTAGGTTACTGACATGAAGGAGACAGCCATCCTTGAGATCTGCCCTTTTCGCTCGGTCCGCTGGAGAAGAAGCGCTACTTTCTAAACAGCGCTTGCCCTTTCGACGTCGTGCAGTAGCAAGAAGTCTGGCCTCATCACATTATTGCATGTCATGGCCAGGAGTATTGTAATCTTCCGCAAAGTACAGGTAGTAGTCTAGTTCCATGTGGAACCCAAATACTCAAATCTATGTGAACAATCTCGTCGGCAGTGCTGCGACTGAGTGGTAGGCAGGCGATCCCTTGAACGCATCAAGCCGCCCCGCCCATCTGAATGCCCATCTGCTTCACGTTGACTCGCTTGATCATCATTGCTGCAACTCCGATGAGGATACCAGCCGGGATAGCCATAGCGTAGACGTTGCGCAGAGTCTAAACGGAGATGCAAGAACAAACAAAAGGCGGTTAGCACCCCTTGCGAGGCAGAACGAACAAGTTGCTTACCTTGACATAGGCATCGATGACTTGTGATCGAATGTCGTCCGGCAAAGTCTTGACGACCTCGACGCTGCTCTTGATCGAACGTATCATCGCATCGTCCAAGCCCAAGGGGCTGATATACTTGCTTAACCCGTTGGTCAGGATGACCTGAGCAATGGCTATCCCGATCACGGAGCCGAGTAGTTGGATGCATGAAGCGATGCCCGTGGCTGTGTGCAAGAGCGGTAAATTCGCGCGCAGTCCGCTCTCAAAGCGACCGACGTACCTTGGGGCAGCAGGGCCGGCCGGTCGTGGCTGAAAGCAGCACGAAGATGAAAGCAATGAGGGAGCCGTGCGGGAAGAGCGCGTGCTCACACAACAGTCGCTTACTATATCGCATTCAACGAAATCAGGGGAGACTGAATTGCGAATCCGCAACCCGCACCGACGAGGATCTTGGAAAATCAATCAGACAGTGAGTCACTGCGGTTCCCCACAGGATGGGATCTCGTTCTTACTTGGTATCCAGCGAGTTTTGCGTCGCTTGTGCTAGCAGTGATTGTCTGGAACAACCCGCCTCCGATAGGAATCAGGATCATCGGGAAGACAACGAGAGATATCCTTTGGAACGGAAGGATATCGTTCAGAACCACAACCCCCCAGGAGATGATTGCGCGGCTGCTTTACCAGTAATCGCCCGTGATCCCTGTGACTGCGCCAGAGATGATACTGCAAGCTACGGCAGACATCATAAAGGGTAAGATCTTGATGCCGCTCTTTGTGGCTGATGCGCCATCGACCGCTTGGTATTGCAACGGTAAATCTAGAAATCAAGTGAAGGGAAAAAGGTCAAACTCCTAGACAGGACGACGCGCTCATCAGATTTATAACCAGACGTACAATACGCGATCTGATCATTTCAAGGGGAAGAGCAGGTATAGTGTTGAATAAGTCAGTCCCGGTGAACGCCTGCCATGATTCCGATTGCTCACCGAGATGAGAACAGCAAACATCAGGAACAGCGTCAACGACGCGCCGACGACCGATCTACCGAACAGAACCAGATCAGCGCTCGCACGTCAAGAAGGTGGCAAAGCATGGGGAGCAGCCACATACCGATCTTTGAGGAATGCAAGAGGCAGCAAAGCGGTCTTTCCACGGTGATGGGACCATAATATAAATATCTGTGTACGAGAAGAATGGCAAGAGGATTAACATCCGACTTTCATTACACATTCCCCGACACAGCTGCTTACCGGCAGCACGGCCCCGAAAACACAGAAGCAGGCGATAACACTGGCGTCCTTCCAAGGCTTTGTATTTCCCCCCCATGACAACGCGAGAATCAACGAAGTAGTAAGACCAAGGAAGAGCAGGCCTCCGATCCAGTCCAACGATCTCCATCGTTCGAGAGCCGTACGGTTGTCATCGGGATCGTTTTCGGCGTGTGATGGTTTCGACTTGACGATGAAGAAGATGACGACCACGGAGATGAGTCCGATTGGCAGGTTGATCCAGAAGCAGGCTCTCCAGGTGACTTTGCTGTCTGTCTATGGGTGGGAAGGGTGGGACGTTAAATCATGCTTGCGCGGTTTCTAGGTTCTGAAGCCTGTCACTTACGAACGCGCCTCCCAACAGGGGTCCAATGGCACAGCTGACCTAGATCAAAAGAAAGCACAGCAGGGATATTAGTCAATATATGCTACTCTTGTCGTCCAAGGCCTTCGCTTACTCCATACACGGCACCAAATCCTCCCATGAGGGCAGATCGGAGTCGAAGAGGTACGGCCTGGGCGATCAGATTCAGAACACCGATAAAGATTCCTAAACGTCCAGCTTAGCATCCCGCAATCGGTGCAGCTGCAATTAACTCACCTCCTCCTCCGATTCCTGCCTATATGCGCAGCGACGTAAAATCAGCAAAACTCTCACACGAAGACATCGCCCACGGGGAGATCAACTCACTACCGCTCTCCCGAAGATCAGGACTTCCACATTAGGTGCAACAGCGCAAAGCAGGCTCCCAAGCTCGAAGATGAGGATCGCGATTAAGAGCACGGTTTTGGCTCGAGCGATGGTGAGAACTTGCGAATACCACAAGGTGAATGGGGCTTGAGTGAGGAAGAATGCAGAGGATACCCAGCCGAGCTGCTGCAGTGCATCGAATCTATCTGCAATCTTTCCGAGTGACGGTCCGCTGGTTCGAGGTGCAGAGTCAGCTGTCTTTCATGTGAAAAAGCGCTGATTGCCGCACTTACATGATGGTAAAGTCCAGAGAGACCAGAAAGATGGAGAGCAGCATCGACAGGTACGCCAACCACAAGGGAAGACCCTTCAAGTATCCCTCTTCGCCCGTAGTTCCTTCACCGTTGATGTTCGCATTCTGCTTTTCAGTGTTACCGGCTTTGACGTGGGTCGTCAACGGATCGGTGTCACTGGGAAGAGCTTTGAGCTCGCTTGCTGGCGAGGCGAGGTACCTCTCTGCGTTCCTGGCATCAGCAGCAGTCGCTTCGAGGGAATGGAAAGAGTGGTGATCGTCGTTGCTGTGCTCTTCAGATAGTTTCTCTGTCCCGTTCATCGGTGGGACAGCTGCCGGGATCGGATGGTTGAGGAGCGTTGGCGTTGCTGATTGCGTATCATTCGGTTGAAAGGACGAGGTATTCGAAGACTCAATATCAGTGGGTGGACGTTTGTGACCGATCTTGAAGCGGGAGAGCATGATGAAATACGCGGTATCCGGCTCGTTTGAAGGACAGAGTCGATGAGGTTCGTTCAGCTGCGTCTATTGGGGTGTTGCAGATGTATACTATCGAGTCTGCTGAACGTCGACTGCATCATGTGTGGACATCATGGATATATACAAGTAGGAAAGGACCAACCAGGACGACGCTGCATCGTGCCCGGCAGACGGTGCGTGTCGTGTACGATATGAAACGCTTCGATCGTAGACCTCTTTTTTGTCCAGCTCTCTATTCCACCTTGCCAAATGACGAAACCTCGGGGCCATGAGTAGGCGCGCTAGAAGTATGTCGCTTCGGCTGTCGGCCTCGGCACCGGCACAGACACATGCGCAATCATCCAGCCGAGATGATCGTCGAACGTAACCGTTAGAATTTCACTCAACCAGGCAACGCTTGGCAACCTTACTTGATGATTGAGCGTCCGGTTACCACCGTCGACTTGACGATGACTATCAGCGCCCAGCTCATCACCCGCCGTATCTCGGTCTGTCCGCGTACGTGTCGTCGATGCTGGTTGGTTGGGCGTTGGCAGCGCACTGGCTTCCCTCCTTCCCTCCAGTAAATGTAAACAGTCGAGCGCGAGGTGATAAGGTGCCCTCGATGGGGTTGACGTGCCGTCCGTGCCGATTGACGATTTGTAGGTGCAGAGAAGACACAGATGGACGACAGATAGAAGACAACAATGCAGGTCCAGCGGACATGTCGCCTAGATCTCCGCGTTCGCATTCAGACCGACTCCCATAAGCACTCCGTGCCTACTTGTGTCGCTTTCTTCTATAGTCCCATCTCCCTGCATGATCGCCTCTACTCCATCGCATCGGGAAAGCAGCGTCCACCCATTGCTCCTCTTCCGCGATCCGAAGCGCGAAATGTCCGCTACCAACTCCATCAAAACACCGAACAAGTCAGCTGACGATGCTTCACAACTCACGGCTATCCTCCATGACCTCTCGTCATCCCCGTCCTCGACACTGACCAAGGAGCAGGTGTCTCTCCTTGCACGCAATCTGTCCCCTCTCTACGTGGACAGCCGCAGAGTTGCAAGTGAGCGTTCCCGGGCACTTGCGTTCCTTGTCCTTTCGCGCATTTCAGCTCCGCAACAGCAAGGGTCGATTGTTTTTACCGTCTTCTCCGGCTACATCCTCTCGCATCTACAAGAAACGTCTATTCCGCGGTTACTCGAAGGTATATCTCTCTTGGACGCGCTTGTGCAAGTCGATACTACGCCGTCACAAGGTGGTGACGCAGGTGCCGGATCGATAGCAGGAACGGTACTGGGAGCGGATGGAATGCTTGAGAGCATTACGGATATACTGGATACGCAGCTGTTCACGACTGAAGGCGACGAAGAGTTGACTTCCGATAGAGGTACGGAAGAGGACGAACAGCAACCAGACATTGCCCAACAGCATTCCCTTCTCGACTACGGTCTGGCACACCTCTTTTCATCCATGGCGAACATTCCAGCATATCGCAGTTACTTGGATGGTCGACCTCGCACATGGCTCGAACGGCATCTTTCAAGCGCCGATAAACAACAAACGGGTCCGAATAGCTCCCAGACGGAGGCTCAAACGCGTGTATTGGCGATGGTAACCCTTACAAAGCTCGCCAGAGCCGCCATTGTGGATCCTGCATTGAACGGCAAACAAGCCGAGGGAGATGGCGCCGGAAACAAGGATCAGGGAGATATCATCGCACGAGCGGGAGATGAACTGGAGCAGTTGACATCCATGTTGAAAAGCGTAGTCATCAGCTCATCGTCCGGTCAAGCGTCTGCGAAATCCATCTCTGGGCCACCACACAACGCTATGGAATCAATCACTTCCGCTCTCGAGGGTCTGGCCTATACTTCGTCGCAGCCTGAACTGAAATCAGTGTTGGCGAATGACGAGCAGTTTGTGCGATCTTTGGTCGCGATAGCAAAGTCGCTCCATGGCCAACCACTCACACAAGCGAATGCGTCACGGCTGTCGGCTTCCTACAACATCGATCTGTCGTCAGCTTCTGTGCCGTCTCAGGGCAATCAAGCCGCCGCGTACGGTATCGCAACCATCATGTACAATCTGTTTATGAGGAAACCTGTGTTGACAGAGGAACAGCGTCAACTCGACGCTCTCAAGAAGATGGCAAATGCGGGGGCTACAGGAGGAAAAAAAAAGACGATGGGTGAAGCGGTTGGACAGAATAGCAGGGTCGAAGACGAAACCATGTCTGACGAGGCCGTACATGCTCGAGTCCAGAAAGGCATCAAGTTTGGCGTGATGGAAGCGATTTCGGCGCTTGCCAAGGTGGATAGTCCAAGGGTGAAGCAGGTCTTGGGCAGCGTATTGCTGGCGTTGGTGCATGAACGAGAGGACCGTCTGGAAATCGTCAAACAAGGGGGATACAAAGCTTTGAAAACTGTCATTCCGTCCTTGCTGGACCCGCTATCGACAAGGGAAGGCAAGAGTGGCTCGACTGCCATAGAAAAGGAGTCTCTTCCTGCGCTTCAGGCTCTGGCGAAGCTGATGATCACGACGCCTCCGCCCCAATTGTTCGGTACAAGCGGCCCTACTGGTGCACTGGATGCCGTTCGTCCGATAGCGCTGCTCTTGCTGCATCCTGACAACAGCATGCTCCAACGTTTCGAGGCGATGATGGCGTTGACAAACCTCGCGAGTGTGGATCCGACGGTGGCTCAGCGAATATATACTTTCAACAGCAAGGTCCCCAACAAGAGTGGCAAGACCACTGGCGAAGGCAAACAGGAAAAAGATATATCAACTTCAAGTAATCAAGTCGTTCAGGCAGTCGAGAACCAGATGCTCGAAGATCACAAACTGGTTCGTCGTGCGGCGGTCGAGTTGGTCTGCAACTTGATGATCAGCGACGAATCTTTTGCACGATATTCCGGCGATTACATCCCAGACAGCAACCCGTCGATTACGACTCCGGAACAAGCAAGGAAAGCTTCCACGCCACGCCTGCACATTCTGCTAGCATTGACGGACGTGCGCGATTTGCCGACCCGACTGGCAGCTTCTGGTGCTCTAGCTATGCTGACGCAGTCGGACACCGCATGCAGTATTCTCCTCAATTTGGGAGGAGACTCGTCAAAAGCTTGGGAAAAGATCGGCGGATTGCTGGCGCCGCTAAGGGCGGAACACGATACTGCCGGTAATCAAGACAACTTCGATGAGGAAGAGGAGGACGATATAGAGGAGATCTCGACTTTGCCACCGGATGAAGGACTAGTACATCGGGGCCTCACCATCACCCTCAACCTATTCCACAGCACAGAGAAGCTATCGTCAATTGACAAGGCTGAAGCGTTCGGGAAAGCCGACGAATCTGGTCTCACACGGCATCTCATCAACCTCCTTGCCATTTGGACAGATAAGACTTTGTTGTCATCGAGAAAGGTAAAATCACCACCTCGAGAGGTGCTCGATCTGGGAATCGAATGCCTGAGAGTTCTCAAGTCGAATGGTATACAGTTGGTGACGTAGACCCGGCTGCAGGAAGCGTTGTACCAGTATAACTGTGGAGATGGGTTGTGCGTACAGTCTATCTCGTTTCATCGATATCAATCAACTGATCCCATCTGGTCTGCAGACCTTTCGGCTGGACAGCGAAAAGTCCAAACGTATCAGCTTCATCAGAGACCACCCGGATATCATATTAGACAGCGTTAGAATACACTCCTAGATTCTAGGCTCGCTGTACTTTTAGATTATAGGCATCCGTTGCGATTGTCTAGCATTCTACCATGTCCCACGAGTCTCTTGTTCCCCAATTTTTCTCCACCCAAACTTCTCCTCTCCGACTTGCAGACCGACATCTTCACGAGTAACCTCATCCTCCTCTTCATCCGCAAGGCGCTTGACGCCAAAGAAGGGGGCGATCACGAGCTTGATGATGCCTCGGAAAGCGTCGGCCAATTCGTTACGAAGTCGATCACCTGACTGTGTAAAGTCTGGTGATGCGTTGAACTCCAAAAGTGTGATGGTCGGCGCTGGCTGCGATTCCGATGGATCCAACGAGAGGAGAAGGTCGACGCCGAATACCTGTAAACAGTCAATAGGTACAGCATGTTTCAGTTGTCTATCTCGTATGAACTAACGGAAGCACGAACCTCGAATGCGTTAGGCATTAATTGCAGCCCGAAGCTCCCACACTCGACAGCGGCCTTGACTGTTTCTGCAATGACGTCTCCGGCGCCTGTGTAGACCGACTCCAGCCACTGTCGATCGATCTTTGAGTGCGTCTTTGATCCATCTTGCGTGGAAGACAGGATGCTTTGCCCCTCGAGTTCCCAGAAGAGCTTCACCAGGTGCTCGGGTGGGCCAGAATCGCCGGTTTGCTTTTGAGACAGGCGTACGATCGTCGACTTAGCTCGGATCTCTCTTCGTCGGCTGCGAGAGGACTCACTTGGAGGCATGTGTTTGTGAGATGCGCTCTCAGATCCGATCCGTCTAGTTCTAGCTCTTCAGACGGCAACGCGAAAGCTTGGTCCGAAAACAAGGCCAACATGGTCCGTGCGAGGTATAGCTGATATGTTCCAGTCATCATGACGTATGCTCGAAGATGGAACTGAAGGTCGGCAACACACAAATCAATAATGGTTGCGAACCGGAGAATATCAAAAGGATGGACTTTACCTTGTGTCCAGTCAGGGATGAACCGATAGGTCTTGTAGCCTCTAATGGATCGACAAGCAAGGGATTTGGCACATAGTCCTACGGCGGGATAGTCGTCAATCAGGAAGTCAAGGCTAGTTGCATAACGTTCGAAACGGCGGGCGCCTCACGTACCTGAATAACGAAATGCCGCAGTTGTGAAGTCTGTACGCCTGTGCCGAAAGCTTCTTCTTCTTCCTCCTCGTCAGATCCCGAGCGATGAGTATCTTCGATGGACTCGTCGTCAGGAAAGTCCTTCAAGGCGAGTTCCTTCATCTTCTGGATCTCTTCTGCATCGCCGACAGAGGGGAGCTCATCGTCCTCGTCTTCTTCCTCGTCGTCATCCTCATCGCTTTCAGGCTCGAACGACTCAAAGATAGCCGTTCTACAAACGATTCAGAAAGGGGCGTAAAGGGTGGTAGGACGTAAGCTCATTGGCCCGTAGCAAAAGCGTTTTGGGCTGGTTCCGTACAGCTCTTCCTCCGTCGAAAACATCCGGATTCCTTGGCCTTTGTCCGACATTCCTGGTTTGAGGACAAACCATCTGCGAGCGCCAAATACAGGTAAGTCTATGTATACCAGATGCCGAAGAGACCAGATATTACAACGCACTTTCTTTCCGATAGGTCCTCTTTGGCCTCATTCTCCTGCAGATCATCCCGCAAATCATACAAGTCGTCCATCATCAACTCGTCCAGCTCATCCGCAAACTGGATATCAATGACCCATCCTCTAGGGATTCCCTTCTCCAGGACATTGTTACCGTTTCCACGGTGCCTCTGTTTTGCGAGATATTCTTGAATAGCGGTATGCAGCATGTGCTTCCGGATTAAAGTCTTTCGATACACATAGGAGGACATGAGCTGAGTATCCGGGTTGGACTGGATCGTATCAAGGCAGAGGAGGTCGTAATCCGCCCATTGCAAATCCGGCATGCTGTCTTCTGTCGGCGGTTCGAATGTGAGAGAGAGGAATGGTAGGACGGACGTGAGAGCTGAGAGGATGAGGGAATGGGTGTAAGGCGAGGGGAAGTTGACGAATACCGACAGCTTCTTGTCTGTGTCGGACATGGTGTGTACCGTCTACTGCCTTGTTGCTGACGGCCTCGGAAGATGTGGAAGATGTCTTTGAGGTTGGAGGGGTTGTACGTTGTACCCCAACAATCCAACACACACATGAAGCTGTTCTTCCAATAATTATCCCGATCACCTTTCCCGACTCTGTTCCACGTGAGCGAATGACTCATTATGAAACATGAAGTCTCTGCATGCTAGAGTTGTTGTCGAGATATCTTGTTGACTCTGCAATCCGTAAAGAATGCCAGAACATCCATATTCCGAAGGGATATAGGATGGACACTGCGACGATCAACAAGACTTCGTGCCATGTTCCACCATACTTCCGTTGTCGTGCTTGCTGTCCTTCTCGCGGCATCGACACCTCTTCACACCAACGCAATTTGGCCTTTTCGACCGAAGGAGCCTTTCGCCAACAAGCTTGAGGGGCTGATCAACGCCGGGGCACTCGGACTGGAGGATGTTACCGGGACGATAGCAGCGTTCGGAGACTGGAATGGGGATCAATCGTGAGTCATTCGTTCTGGATGTGATGAAGCTGGTCTGATCGCCGTTGTGTGTTTCAGAACGGATGTGTTCGCGTTGAGCGGCGACAAACGTAACCTGCAAATACATCTTTGGAATCACAGCAAGTCGTCAAATACGTTCTAGCGCTCCAGCGGTAGAGCTTATAAGCCGTATTCTCCCCAACTAGAGCAGGCTAGGTACCTCCCCAGTTACAATCTAACTACAGAGGATCCAATAGAAAGCGTAGTCCCGCTGGACTTCAACCTGGATGGACACCTCGATGTATTGGTATTGACTCGGGATCAGGTGGAAGATGGGGGATGGTGGGGCACGAAAAGAACGATATTGAACGGTCAGATTTACCTTGGAGGCGGGGAAAAGGGTGGATTTCGTATGTTCATTTACTCCCTGACGAAGTGCCGTATCGACCGGCGCTTCCGGTCCATGCATCGTTCGTATCTGATCATGTGGCCTTACAGAATCAGAACCGATACATCTTGATTCATTGACGACACTTCAACCCACAATCATCGACTCGACCGGCAGACTACGGCCCGATTTCTTGGCTATATCGAGCGAGTCCCGTTCCAAATCGTCCAAGCTTCAGCTATTTCAGAATACACTCACTGGCTTCAATGCGTAAGCACCATAAACCTTTCACTGCACTGATCGCCCATCTGATCTCGTTGAATTTCCCCCAGGACGGATTTGCCCTTCAACCAGCCTGAGAAAATATGCGAATTGGCTGATCCGCATAGCAACGCATACATCGATTTGAATGGGGATTGTCTCCCTGGTACGTTACGTACAATCACACGCTCTTCCATGGGCACTCACCAACTCTTCTTGAGCGTACCAGATATCTTCCTTACCTGCCAGAGTCTTGGAGGAACAGATGAACGCTCGTTCCAGATATGGACAAACAACAAGAGCGAGGGTTACAATTTCGCGGGAGAATGGGATCTACCAGAAGGAGCAGGTGCTATCACATTTGCAGATATGGGCAAGTCTCTATTGCGCTCCTCTACGCTAACTTCTCTCTCATTCTGACGTATAACTTCCCCTAGACCGTGATGGCACGATAGATCTCGTGTTTCCCTCGTGTGTCTCGCATTCCTCTACGAGCGGAATCGGGAAGACATGTTCCATCAACATCGCATACAACAAACAGAAACCGCTCTGTTCTTCCGGAACTTCATCTAGCTGGTTTAACCTTGGACAAATGGCCGGTGGTGCTTCCAGGAAAGAGTGCAGGAGCCTCGATCAGCTTTGCGAAGCGGACCCAGGCTTCGGGTTTGATCTGACTCCAGGGGGAGATGTAAGTCTTTCTAATGGCTTACCGCAGCTCATCGCACTGACAGGGTCCACATTCTGTTGTGGCAGTCATTCACCAGCATCCCCCTCTCATCACTGCTACCCGATGCAACATCGATTTTATTCTCGCAGCAATCCCGAAGGTCGAAATCGCCGCCTCTGATTCCCCTTCGGATCGGCGACTTCAATAATGATGGGTTCCCGGACATACTCGCTACGGTGGTAAATGCAACCGCAGCACCAACCGAAGGCGGGATTTTTGGCGTCTCCCGGAGCACAGGGGTGCAAATCAAATTGCTGCAAAATGTAGGATGCAGTAAAACGGATAAATCGGAAGGTGGTGCATGTGAAGGGGGAAAGTACGAGGCCAGAAGGAGGAAACTCAAGGTCGTGTCAGGACCGGTGACGGATGCATTGGCAAGAATCTGGGATGCAAGAGGGGCAGCATGGCTGGACATCGATGAAAACGTAAGTATTCTTCTTCAGCTCTTTGGCGGCGCTTGTCGTTTACTCTAACCCGCCCGCTTCTAGGGCACTCTAGATATTGTCATTATGCGTTCCGGAAAGCAAGATGGACAGAAGATTACTTTCATCAAGAACAACATGTTTCATGACGCATTCTTCCTCAAAGCACTTGTGCTCAATGGCGCTTGCGGTGACGAGTGCGAGCCGATCGAGGGGGGTAAAAGATACAGTGTAAGTACCACATAGCGCGGGTACGAATGGAGTGGCTCTATTGACGTCTCTATAGCCGTATGGTGGGGCGCTTCCTGGTGCTACTTTCAAATTCTCCACCATCACGGCAGGTGGGCGGCGGATCCCGTCTCAAGGTAATTGTGCGGAATCTTTCGCTTCAGCGTTTCACACAGCTCATGTCATCAATCTTCTAGTTTCGCAATTATCACAAACATCGTATCTGGCTCTGCAAACGCCCTACAGTTATTTCGGGCTCGGGAGAATCAATAACTACGTCGAGGTAGGCAATCTTCGTTAAATATCGCGCACTAAAGCTGATCACCACTATTTGAAGAATCTCTATGTGGGAACCAGCTTGCATTCCGACCTTCACTACACAAATGTCGAAGGCGTAATACCCAATTCGCATGTTGTTCTTATTCCACCATCTCCTGCCGCGGGCGACGAACAACTTTCGGTCAAGGCGAATGAAGAATGGCACAAATCACTCTTTCTCCATCCAGGAGATTGGATAAAATGGGTCATCACCGTGCTCATTGGCGTCGTCATCATCCTGGCTGGTGTGATTTACCTATTGCACATGAACGAGAAGGTTAGCATGAATCATTCTTGTTGAATTGGCACGGCGCTAATTCTCGTATGCGCACAGCGAGAGGATGAGTTGGAAAGAAGGAAGGCTATGCATAGAATCAATTTCCAAGCCCTGTAGTTTTCGAAAGGGGCTTTTCGTAGATGTGTCAGGGGGCCGACTGCTTACCTGTAAAAGTGCAGATTTCGACATAGAGAAACATGATCTTAATCCTCATAAAACATCGAATGGTCTACCGTGACAACAGTGATCTTTTGGAGCAGATGTCCGATATGCCCCTCTGGAAGGGATGAATCTAGTCTTCAGCCTAATGTCGTTCCGAAATCCGTCATGTTCTGACAACTGTTCTGACAGCATGTCTTGACGTTATATTAATTGACCCTAGTACATGCCATGTTTACAGCAAATCTACAACCAACAACTCCGGGAAAGCTACAAAGGCACGAGAAGCCCGCTGTTACACATCTTCTGATTACATTCTCTGATTACACATCGCGGTACACTGCTCTATTTCGTCAACCAACCCAGGTAGTCGGCAACGAGAAGAGTGACCATGGCGTGGGGTGCGATCCGAACATAATAGGTCGTGAAGCCTCGGTAGAATCTGAAGACGCCCTCTTCCCTCGCCACCTTTGCAAACATGCCAGCCATTCCAATCTTCTTGCCTCCGGCGGTCTTGCCATGTTGCTGCATACGCGTCTTGACAAAGTCGAACGGCAATGAGAAGAAGGAAGCGAAGAACCCAGCGGCGGCGGAAGCTGCAAGAGTTTGGGTTCGAACGCCCATCGAGTGCCAGCCTTGCTTTTCCATCTCTTTGAGCTGAGACTTGGCTTCCGAGAAGAATGCGAGTTGACCAAAGTTCAGAGCCATGGCTCGAGCTACCGTCGGGGCGGAACCTGTCCAGAGAGAACGAACACCTTCGTTTTTGGCGATGGAAGTGAGAGCGTGAATGACGGATCGATAGTTGGCTCGCTCCGCAACGGGTTTGAGACCATCCGACTGCATTCTGATCAAAGCCAAGTCACAGGGGTTTCCAAGCATAGCAGCTACGCCCCAAAGAAATGATCAGCCTATGTTACAGACGTTGCTCATAGTCGACCTTGAACTTACCCAAACCACCCGCTCCCAAGCCAGCGACAGCACGATCTGCAAACCCGACAGGGCGTCCTGCTTCCTTGGCCTTCTCCGTGAGAGTACCCATAAACGTGTCGAAGAAACCTAACCGTGCTGTTGTATAGACTGCTTGTCGCAACAATCCAGCGGACAGACCGGTGTACATCTGAGTCAAACTCATGGATCGTGCAACAGAAAGAGCCGAGGGTCGAGCTGCGCCGGAAGTCGCGCTGTTTGCGAGCTGAAGTCGGACCTTGACCATATCGATGGGTTGAATGACACCGGTTGCCTGTGGAAATTTATCTGTCAGTGTTCAAGCAAGGGAGATCCGAGGAAGGAAGGCATCAACTCACGACCATACCACTGATACCACCGTTGATGAAAGGCAATGCAGCCACCATGGCCGGAGTACCCAACAAACCAGTGATTCCAGCTTTTCCGGCGTTTGTAGCATTCGAAGAAGTGGAGCCAGCTCGAGAGGCAGCTCCGGCAGATTGAGAAGCGATACCACCAGACATGACGAGTGTTTATTGAGCGAGGGGAAGACTACGTGCGACTGAGTGCTATTGAGGAGGAAGTGGTGGCGACCTGATTTCGATGATGGTGAAAGGAGTGCATGGCATCAGCATTCCGGGGGTCTAGCGATAGGACAAGAGTCGTATATGTACTTGCGATGTGCCAAAGTTTCTGATGCTATGATGTCGAGAAGAGCACGATTGACAGAGATATTTCTAGCTGAAGAAGGATAAAACCGAAGAAATCCGAAGTGAGCGATGAACGTTGAAACGTCCGGACGCGATGCATCCGTCCCGCAGACTCTTTTTATATGGAACGAAGAAAGCTCACCTTATCTCCAATGTAATTGTGGGGTACCAGATTTCCGGCCCGGCTAGAGTCTGTGTGAGATCTAGTTGTGTGGATGTGTGTGTTGGATATTGCTATTGTGCATGGGTTCATTTATCAAGAGCGATGATGTCCACGTCCGAACAAGAGCGGAGAGGGAAATTCGTCAACGGCCGACCGTGATTAGAAGGCATCCGTTCCGCAGATGCTCACCAAATGCAGGCTCAGCTCGATAACCAGCTTTTCCAGTCTGTCGATTCGATTCAACGAGATATGCGGCGGTGAGGGGCGAATAGCTGGTCGAGTTGAATGATTGCTGTGTGAAGCACACTGCTATGATGCAAATGCTGGAGAACGGAAACGGGAAGAACTCGACAGTCGAATGTCGCAGCGACAGCAAGACCGTTACCGTCAATGGTCAACGTATATATGGCTCTCCTCTTCCTTTGGCGTTTGACGCTTCTGACCGATCGGCGCTGATCATTCATCAGCTCATCATTCCCTTCTGTAGCGTATGAAACACCGGCATTTCGCCAATAACCGCCTTACCTAAGTAGGCAGTCATGCTCAGCGCAGCTCAAAGGAAAGCCATGCTAGGCAGCTTGCTGGGGCAGCAGGAGATGGGAACGAGGAGGAAATAGTCCTGTTAGATTGCGGCGTTCGACCACGCTTCTTGCGGAAAGCTTCGCTATACCGCTCCGTCAGACAGCCCCAGTTGAACTTGCACACGGCCACAAATTGCGGATACTGACATGTCCGCGGCGGAGGGTGTGAAATAGAGATACCCCAGACAATTGATCGAAGGGTGTTCAGACTCCTGTGAATCCAGCGCCTGAGCTACACTCAGGCAGAATGCCTGGGGCACGAGTCGGCTGATCTGATGCCTGGGCAGTCGTTCAGTCCTATACCCTCTCCCCGCATTTCGGCTTTCTCCGTCAATTTGGATCCGCGGCTGCACATTCGCTCAAGCTTTGCAGATAGTTGCGGTTTTGGGCCAGCTCGTTGGCTCCTAGAACAACTGAGAAGCTTGCATTGGAGTGGCGACTCCAATGGCAAATATAGCTATTGAATATGACCCCGGCAGCCTGCATCTGCCCGGCCGACCGCACCGACACAAAACACAAACCACAAACCCAACGCAACAAGAAGAGGTTAAAATTCGCGAACCGCGTGCTTTGCGCAGCCAAGCAGTCAACCTTCCTGCACGAATCAATCCCAAAGATACGACCGTGGGACAAAAGCTCCATTAGTGGTTATTCCCCCTCATGCCTCGCCTCTTCTCTCCTCATTTGGCAATGCAATTCAGGCCAGGTAGAGCCATACATAGAGTCAAACTTCTTGCATACATTCGCAGTAACAAGTTGATCTAGCCATCGTTCACAGAGAAGCGCAGTAAAGCAAGCGCGTCACATTAGGGAAATCGCGCGCGTTTCGCGTCGTGTGGTTTCGGACTGGTAATGTAGACCAGCATTCGAATAGATGAAAGTAGGAGTATCGATAGACTCCTCTTCGATCATACGCTTTGCTGTGTATAGGACATTCAGAGCCAAGCTTACTGCCAACAATGTCGCCCACGTCAAACGCAGAAGCTGGACCCAGCAACCCCGTAGTCATCGAGATTGACGAAGATGAGAACATGGATGAACAGACCAAGGCCGCGATGGAGAACGAAAGGATCAACGAGGTATGTCTACTTTTACAGCTCGTACCCATGAAGAAGCTCATACGATTTCCATGCAGGAATACAAAATCTGGAAGAAAAACACACCGTTCTTGTACGATCTCGTGCTCACACATGCATTGACATGGCCCTCGCTCACTTGCCAATGGTTGCCGGATATGGAGACGTGAGTATCTCAAGTCAATTGTGCTTTGCAGTTATCTAATGCACTTGCTTGCGTTCAGTCCTGCTGGCGCGAATTACACCAAGCATCGCATGATTCTCGGAACGCATACTTCTCGAACTGCTCAAGACTATTTGATGATCGCGGAGGTGATCTTGCCAAAGCCTACACCTGATGAGGGAGACCCGTTGGCGGATTACGATCAGGAAAAAGGAGGTAAGTACAATCGACTGTGAAGCTACATGCCGAGATTTTTAATCCCCCGTCTCCCAATCAGAAATTGGCTCATACGACGCTGACACTCCGGCACGCATCAAAATCATCCAGCGAATCAACCACCCGCACGAGATCAACAGGGCTCGGTACATGCCACAGAATGCAAACTTGATTGCGACCAAGACAGTGTCTGGAGACGTTCTCGTCTTTGATCGAACGAAACACTCGAGCGAGCCTGCGTCCGACGGGCAGTGCAGGCCTGACATCAGGTTGAAGGGTCAGAGAAAGGAGGGTTACGGTCTTAGCTGGAGTACATTGCAGCAAGGGCATATTCTGAGTTCGAGCGACGATACGACAGTGGCATACTGGTACGTATTTCCCTTGTATGTCTGTGCAGTGCAGTCGAACTGACGCGTCCCGTCTGCTTCAGGGATGTCAACGCATACTCGAAACAAAAGAATACCCTTGAACCTTTGCGTCTGTATCGTGGCCACTCTGCTGTTGTCGAGGTGCGTGGCCTGCGCGCAAGACGATCACTATGGAAGGCTAATCCCTTGTCAAATAGGATGTTGACTGGCACGCGACCGATGAGAACATGTTTGCTTCAGTGGGCGACGACAGGAAGCTGATGATGTGAGTGGCACGCGCATTCACCGCCAGACTCCACGTCGCTGATAAAACCATACAGCTGGGACACGCGTTCTGACAACTACAATAAAGCGTCACAAGAGGTAGAGGGCCACAGCTTGGAAATCAATTCCGTCGCTTGGAATCGTGCGGTCGGCACCCTGCTGCTTACTGGATCTAGCGATCATGTCAGTTTTCTCCGCTGATGTGTACGTGTTGACTTGTACTGACATTCCAACTCCATCAGACCATCGCCATGTGGGACACGCGAAGATTGGATCAAAAAGTTCACTCCTTCGAAGCTCACCAAGATGAAGTTCTCCAGCTCGCATGGTCACCCCACGATCCCACCGTCTTTGCATCATCTTCTACGGATCGACGAGTCCACATTTGGGATGTGGCAAAGATCGGAGAAGAACAGACACCGGACGATGCAGAAGATGGGCCTCCGGAATTGATCTTTGTTCACGGTGGTCACACCAACCGTCCAACCGATCTCTCCTGGTGTCCCAGCGAGTCGAAACGCTTCCACCTGGCTACGTGCGCGGAAGATAACATCATCATGGCATGGCAACCGAGTAGGAACATATATGCTGGAGAAGAGGTGATGCTTCGGCCGGATGAGTTGGAATAGACGTACAAGAACCTATATGCAGACAAGATCCTTTGGTTTAGGAGCGCGGGATAGACATCGTATATATGATTAGCTTGTGGTATGGGACGCATCCGGGACTATCAACGTACACTAGCTCATCGGCCTCAGTGGCCGTGGTCATCTATTTATCTATGCGAGACAAGCACTTCGGAAAATCGAAAGTTCACCTCGAGGACAGGGGTACTGCGCGTGGCAGCGAGCAATAGGGAGCGAGTACAATGATACATATCCATAATCCTGCAAGAACATCGATACAACCTCAGACGCCAATACAAGCAATGAAACCATGGAAACCGAATTCGGGTCTTTCCCCGTTTTCTCTTGACCCCCATACCTTTAAAAGTCATCGCCATCCGCGACTCTGAAGGTCTTTTCGATCTGTTTGAGGTCTTGCTTATAGGTATAGCCGTTGGCTGTGAACAGACGTGATCTCAGGAATGAGCTGACATCGAAAATATCCAGTTCTTTCGCCTGTAACCATCGAGCATTAATATCTTCGCACGCGGGCCACGTGGAATTGAGACTTACCCGAGTTTCCAGCTGGTGGTAAGGTACCGTGACGTTTTCAGGCTCACGGCCAGTTCGTTGCAGCGCGATTTGCACCTTTTCTTTTATCAATTGACCCAAAAGGAAAGCAAGCAGTTCCTCGTTATCCGTAGCCTTGTGAACGTATTTTCGGAAGCCCTGCAACGCCACGTCGTCAGCACATCGAGCATGCTCTAAAAGAGTACTGAAACTCACTCGTTCCAAAGTCCTCTTGATGGAAGTCTTTTGTGCATTCACGAAGCTGCCCACAGTGACCTGGATAGCTAAATCGATGTCGTCTGATCGGACGTATTCTCGCAAATTCATCTTGGCGCTGGCTTCAGCCATTCGAATCATGGATTCCAAATGTCGCACGGTGATAGGGAAAGATCCAGTGGCAAGCGACTCTCTACGGAGATCGGCATATAATCTTGCGAGTTTCTCTTGGTCAAGCTGCTGGAGCTTGGGCTGAATCTTCTCCTTTGCGTACATGATATACTTTCGGAGGATGTCTTGAGGGATGATCTGTGCAAGACGAACACCGCACAATGAGCAAAAGATGAACGATTTGGTGCCAGGCGCTTCCTACTCACATCTGCATCCAGAACGGTAGCTACGCTGGCTTCGTCTATTGTCTCGTCAAACTCTGGATGACTTCGTGTATGACTGCCGACCACGAACTTTGCTAGCAGCTCATCCTGAACAGGATCTACCGCATCCTTGACTACACACAACACGTCGAATCGAGACAGGATGGGCTCAGTCAATTCGACATTTTGTTGGAAAGGTATCGTGGGATTATAACGACCTCGGAGCGGATTCGCAGCTGCGACAATCGAACATCTGGCCTGCAAGGTGGTAACAATTCCGGCTTTGGAGATGGAAATCGACTGTTGCTCCATGGCTTCGTGAATCGAGGTTCGATCGGCATCGTTCATCTTGTCGAATTCGTCGATCAGGCAGACCCCCTTGTCAGCCAAAACCAATGCGCCGCCTTCCAAAGTCCACTCTTGTGTGATGGGGTCCTTGCGGACCGATGCAGTCAGACCGACAGCGGAAGCACCTTGACCAGTCGTGAAGACTGCACGATGCGCTGTCTTTTCGACGTACTTCAAGAACTGCGATTTGGCGGTACCAGGGTCCCCGAGAAGCAAAATGTTGATGTCCCCTCTGATTCTGTGTTTTCGATTGATATCCTTGGGAACGCCACCGAACAATGTCAAAGCTATGGCGGTCTTGATATCGTCGTGGCCATAGATGGAAGGCGCGATCGATTTGATTAGGCGCTTGGATATTCGTTCATCTTTTGACATCTTTAGGATCATGCGTTCGTCTTCCTCTGTAAGTCGGAATGCGGCGAAAAGATCTTCCTTCTTGTTGATATGGTTGGCTTCGATGACGGTCGAGAAGACGGGGAAACCGTTCTTGGAGTTGAGCGAAGCGTCAAAGTTATTTCGGTAGATACCGGTAACCTCCTGTGAAGGCAATGATCATTTCAGCAATTACCGCTGTGATACTGTCATCATCTCCGTTACTTACCACTTCCTCTCCTGGCTTGGCACAATCGATAAGATCCCACAACAAGATGACTTCACGATGTCTAGGCAAACGGCCGGCGGGGACTGAACCAGGTGATTCTTGCAATGTCATCTTTTGGTAGTTTCGATAAACGGTCTATTCGGAGAAAGTCAGTATACGAGAAGCCTATACCTTTAGGGAAGCGCAGCGTGGAGGTCGAACTTACCTGTTCCGAATTGACGGTAAACGGACCCCTGCCTTCACAGTTCTGACAGAAGCTGATCCTCAATTCCTTTGTGGTATCCTGGAAGAATGGCCCCAACACCGCGCCACACTTTCCACAATCGAACTTGACATATTTCAATTGCGGGAAAACACCACTTCGTCTGGTTACGACACCCGATATCCTGACGAGACAGTTCAAGTTACCTTGTCGAAGATCTCTCAGAGTCAGGCTCGTAGGTAGTTCTGTAATTCTGACGTGGATTTCCGAATGGATTCGCTCGTAGTTGGGATAGTACAGAAGAATGGCTTGAAGGGCGACCTCGTCAAAGGCAGCGAGCATAGGCTGAGGGGAGTTGGCCAGGAAATACGCCAAAATAGGCTTTGAAGTTGCCAAATGTAGATAGGATACTTCGAGGGATTCCGAGTTGACTGAAATGGGGGATTGTGTTTCAGCATCCTGCAATCTTGCCCCTGAATAGCATAGGTAGACTCACCTTCACCGAGCTGCTTGATCCTCTGACCGTAAACACTTTGGCCATTCTCATCCACCCAAGTCATCAAGAAATGCTTGAAATGCCGTTGAATGGCACGTTGGACGGCAGGCATTGTAACCCATTCGGCAATAGAATTTGCCTTGATGTCACCCAGATGTTCAAGGGGAACTTCTTCCTATATTGCCGAGATAGGGATCCGTCAACGCCAATTCACGTGAGCGGAAATTTCCAGCTCACCTCTTCGCCCTCGACATCATCCTGATCTGGCCTTTCGTCATATTGCCTTCTCCTTCTTCTTGTAGAGATTCCATCGAGCAAGCCATGACCGACACCGGTGTCCTCCTCGTCATCGCTTTGCAAGAACGCGGGTGCCCTTGAACGCCTTGCGGCACGTCCACCACCAGGTAGACCTCGGTCCCTCCTTGTCATAGCCCGTTCGGCTGCAAGTCGTTCCCGTCTACTCATTTCCGGGATGGATGACCGGTCGTCGAGACCAGCTTCCGAATAGGTGTCGAGACCGGCGTTGGAAGCGTAGTCTCTGATTGACGCCGTAATAGTTAGTTCTCGTGGTACTATTCGCAACAAAGCTTTGTACTTACTCCATGATGTTATCGTCAAAGAGATCCTCCCCTTGCTCATCTTCATCAGCTAATCCGTCCAGTCCCTGCCCCATCCTGCCCCTCTGCCTTTCCTCCTCTTCTTCGTCTTCGAGATCATTCGCCACGTCGCCCTCAAAGTCGGAGAAAGGTGCAGGGGGACTCGAGGGAGGTAGTGATGAAGGCGGTGGCGAAGAACGTCCTGAGGGTCCAGCACCGTATGGATTCAGTGGTGAAGAACGACCAAGTCCCGGAGACCGGGCTCGCTTGTTGCGATTGTTTGCACGGTTGGGTGCTGGCGATGAAGACTGGGCGCGAGGGATTTCTCGTTAGCCTAGAAACGCTTCTAATGCCGTGCGATACTTACCATCGCTGGGTTTCCGTTGGATTGTCAAGTTCGCTGCAGGCTTTTGATTGTACTCCACACTCCTGAACTGATGTATGTCTATCCAACGTACGTAGGTTCCAGAGCCGGTGAAGCTTGGAGACGCTTTGACGAGGAACAAGGAAAATGTTGAATCAGATTCTCCTTCATTTGGAACGCGATCTCAGGAGCGATCAAGACGCGTTTAATTTAGGCAAGGCGCGTTTCATTCCCACGGGTGGCAGGTCTGGCTAGGTCCATAGGTCATGGGCGGGCGGGCGGCCAAGGTGTGCGATCATCATTGAATGCATAGAAGAATAGCTCAGTGGGCGCAAGCAATGCAATAACATCGAGTCGCCACACGAGATCTTGTAAAGCAGAATTGTGACCTGATTTCGGCCTGAGTGTTTCATGATTTGAAGCGAATGGGGGACTATGCATGTGCCATATTCTACTGCGGGCATTACACGTATGCGCATGTCGAGACGATTACTTCTTCCCCTTGCCACCCTTCATACCCTTATTACTACCCTTGCCCGCCGGCTTGCCTTTCCCGCCCTTCTTCTTCAAGCCGACACCGTCACTTCGGCCTGCCCTCGCGCCTTCCCTTGATCCCCCATCCGTGTCGAACGCGCTCTTCTTCTTGCCTCCGTTTCCGCCTGCGAACGTCTTTCGTTTCTTGTTGGCGGACGGCTTGGGAAGAGGATCGGTGATTTTGACTGGTCGTGACGCTTTCTTTGCTGCTCGGATAGACGCTTTGGCGCTTCCTTGATCACCCAATTCTGCATCAAGATCTCGAGCGTGCTTTCGTCGAGCTTGTACACGTGACAGACCGTCGAATTGGCTGCGCTTTGGCTGGAGAATTTGGGTCAGCCACTGACGTAACAACTGCACAACATGCAGCCGCCTACCTTCTTTGAATCGTCGGCCTTCTTTGCCGTTTCAGGGAAAGCACTGACATAGGCATTCTTTCCGGCATCTAGGGGGCAGTCTATATTAGCACAAGCCCGAAGCCATGAATAACCGTGCCTACCCTTGGCCGTCTTCTTGTCCTTTTCACTCTGGAACCATGTCCTTGCAGGTCGACTAAAGATTTCTTCCTCGTGCTCAAGCATATTCTGCCCTTTACGCAATTCCATGTCCGCTTGACGCAACTGCAGTCGGTTCAGTGTGAGTAACTGGGCTGGCTCCAAGACCGATGAATACTTACAGCCTTCTCCTCCTTCTCCTCCTTCAGAACCTCTGCGACTTCGTCCCTCAACTCCTCCAGTCTATCGGCGCATTTTGAGATCGCATCCTGAGGTATCACTCGATGCCTGACCTGTTCCGCCGGGGACTGCTTGATAGCGGCTTTCAACATCTTACGGTCTGCCTCGCCAACGAGAGAGATTGCACGACCGCTTCGACCTGCTCGGGCTGTTCGACCGATTCGATGCGTGTACGCCGAAAGCTGACCTGGCATATCGTAGTTGATAACGGTTTCAACCCCCTTGATGTCTAGACCTCGAGAGGCAAGATCGGTGGCGAGTAGATAATCCACGGTTCCATCCTTGAAATCTTGAAGGGCTTGTAATCGCTAGAAAGGACAACTAGGAATGAACATTCGGAGAAAGATGGACAATTTCATGCGCAACGTACTTGTTCCTGTGTGAGATTGCCGTGAAGTTCGGCAGCCTTCATGCCAGACAAACCAAACACGATTCTCATCTGATGTGCAAGAGCCTTACTCCTGAAGAAAATGATGCAATTGTCCTTTACCGTCCTCTTGCACAGCGCCAGAAGACAGGCAGCTCTCGTTCTGTCCTCGCCTTTGCCTCCCGACTGTCGCTCTCTGACTTTGACGAATTCTTGTATCAGGCTCTTTGCGGTCGCTCTTTTCGGGTCCACAAAGATTCGAACCGGGCGATCGAGAGAGAGTTTAACAAGTTCATCAACCCTGTCCGTCATGGTAGCAGAGAATAGCATGGTTTGTCGTTTTCTCGGACATTGTCGGATGATTTCGTTGAGTTCGTCCTCGAAACCGACTTCGAGCATTCGATCGGCTTCATCCAAGACAAGAATATCCAAAGCGGACAAGGTGAATGACGGGGTGTTGTTCAGGTGATCGATAAGTCGACCGGGAGTCGCAATCAGGATATCCGGTAGCAAACGCAATTCCTTTGCTTGTTTTGGCAGAGACATTCCACCCACGATTTCACATAGTTTGATATCCATTCCCCCCTTTTCGACGAGCTTCGTGCCGACCTGGAAACATTGTACGGCCAATTCTCGCGTCGGGCAGATGACAAGCACCCTGATCGCAGCCTTGTTCTTTTCTCGGTAATTCAGTCGTTCCAAAATCGGGATCATGAATGCTGCCGTCTTTCCTGAACCCGTTACGGCGGAACCAAGAATATCTCGCCCGAGGAGAGCAAGGGGAATTGATTTTGCTTGGATAGGCGTGGGCGTATTCAGACCCACTGCAGTGAGTGCACGGAGAAGCGGACGAGACAAGGACATTTGCGAAAACGATGTCGGAACCGATGGATCGACTTCGCCATTCTTGGCTGATGCGGGCAGGCTTGATTCTGCCGCGAAGAATACGTCTTTTCGAGCCTTTTCCGCTGCCGTGTCTTCATCAGAATCGAAGTCGGAATCGGCCGCTTCGTCTTGTTGGTCTTCGTCATCGTCTCCGTCGTCTTCGGCAGAACCATCCTCCATCTCCACATCACCCTCGTCATCAGAACCCTTTTCACTGTCCTCTTCGAGATCACTTGCAACGCCCAATCCGAAGCCTTCCTCCCCGTCTTCCTCATCTAGCTCCATACTCATGCCCTCAACATCCTCGCTACCGTCAGATTCGTCCTCTGCCTCATCATCCTGCTCGTCGTCGCTGTCTTCCACATCTTCTTCCCTCTTCCGCTTTCGGTCCTTGCGGCTGAGGACGGGTTTACCGGTTCGTCGCGCAATGATATCGTCGACGTTGAGTGGCTGTAACCAGAAAACGACATTTGATCTGTTAATGGCAGTGCGCTCGCTTCTTTGGCGCAGACGCAGCTTACCCCTTGTCCGCCCTTGACTTCGTCTTCTTCTGCTCCCCAAAAGTCCACTCCCTCTGTGAGATTTCGCCCGTTCATGGTCATTCCTCCGCCAACATCAAAGGTGAATCCATCGTCCAAGGCTATTTCTTCAGCTCCGGCATCGGCATCGCCATTGATTTTGTTCGGGGTTTGGGCTCCGTTCGATTTTTTGGTTTGTTTTCGCTTGGACGAAGGCCCGGGGGCGTAATCTTCTGGGTCGGAATCCAGAGTCAAGATAAAGTCGGACATGTTGGTTGAAGTGTGGGAAGCTACGACTTGTGTGCGGAATGTAGCACCTTTAAACTCGCACCCAACTGAAGCAAAATCACGAAAGCACAGCGAAGAAGCGGGTTGCCTCTGAAACTTTTGGAATTTGGATCCGAATCTGTATTATGTAAGCACTAAGCAGGATGATCGAAAAGTAAACAGAGGCCAAACGCGAGATCGACTTCGTCATATCAAGTCGTCCTTGATCTGACGGGTTCTTCTCTCGCATATCTACTTGTGCCTGTATGCCACAAAGGACGCGAGATGGATTCGCACATCAGGGCGCTGGATGGCCTCTCCAGTACAATTAAACGTTCCAGCGTGGGACCTGCAGATGAGGAAAGATCGCCGGAGGAGCTATCTTTGACGAATGGTTCAGTGTGTACGTAACAATCCAGATCAATCCTTTGAAAGGCTGACTTTCCGGTATATCGCTGCAGATGCCAGGAAGAGACCTCGGTTCTCGGACGAAAGAGAAGAGCAATCGCTAACCCAGAGCGCACAACCGACATCTCCAGCATCGCCTGTCGCAAATCCCGCCACTCAGTTATTGTTTGGCTCATCACCACTGACGGAACCTGAAGAGGATTTTCCCAGGCTAGGATCGGCTGGAGGTGACGAGAAGGATGAGCTAGATCAGGCGGTTCTTTCTTCTCAGATAGCTGAAAGAGAGGGACTGATATTCGACAATCGCGAGGAAACGAAGGCGGCAATTTCACTCGAAGTACGGGAGGAACCGCGCAACGACGAACCTACCAACCCTTCGCCGCCGATGCCGCAGCATATGGACTTTGAAGTACAAGAGCAAAAATCAGTCATACCGGAAGGTGCCAACGAGGAGCAGACGTCGCGCGCGTCCCCAATCTTACCATCTTTAGATGCCTCAGCAATCGACACAGTCGACATCAATCCCGTAGATATGGACGTGCTTGCAGTAGATCAAGATCCCGTTGCGGTAGTGCAACCCGTCCATGTCGAAGACATCGAGAGGCAGCCGTCTCTCGTTTCGGCAATAGCAAATCAGAAAAAGGAGGTTGCAAAGGATGACGACGAGTCTGACGATGAATTCGACACCGATCCTTGGTTCGATGCAGCGTGCCTGAGAAGCTTCGATGCGTTGGACCCTTCCACTGCATCAGCTCCTGCGGTTCGACATCCAGTCGACGTGCCGAAACCATCGGGATCCAGGTTCTCGTTGTTTCAGACTGCTGGAGGAGACGCATTACCCCAAGTTTCAGAGGACGCGAGAAATACAGCCGCCGCTCTTCTCAGCCAAGCAGATCGTTCCGCCAGATTGGGTCTATCGACTGCGCCGTTACACCAAAATCTGGCTTCGGACTGTGGTCAAGATGAACATGCAGCTGGAGAATCCTTTATTGACACACGTCCGCCCGAAGAGGTTGAACCGCATGAAATTCCGAGCTTTGTAGGATTTTCCACTGCGAGAGGGAAAAAGGTCGCCGTTTCGACAACAGCTGCCGCCGCGAAGAATGCTAGGGTCGCCAAGCTGATGCAGGAACTGATGGATATCAAGAACGAAGCGGAGACGCCGAAGAATAACGGAGCGGAGGTCGAAGAGAAGCTCGATCCCGAACCACCCATTGAAGGAGGAGATTTCGCTCTGCCTAAAATAAATTCTAAGGTCACCATTGCGCATCCGTCTGTGGTATTCGAGACTCCAACGAAATCTGGGTTTAGTGCATTCACAACCGCTGGTGGCTCGCAGTTGGGTGGCATCTCCGCTGCCGCCAAAGCTTCGGTTTCTTCGATATTTGCGGCGGAACACGCGGTACCTGAACAGGCAGATGAAAGCAAGTATTCCGGAACGGCCGTCACTACCAAGAATGACATGGATAAGACGTCCCTGTTTGCAACGGCATCCGGGGCGACATTGGCCATTCCGTCAGCGGAGGCAAGGCAAATGGCAACAGCACTATTCGACGAGTTCGGTCCAGAAATCCACACCGAATCTGCGTTAACCGATTACCCACTTCAGGCGGCACATCCCGCAGTGTTGTCGCTAGGATTACCCTCCAACACCTTTGAAACGCCAGTCAAGTCGATATCAAGGTATACATCCCTTGTCGCGCCAGCCACACTCTCTGAAACACCAAAACCGCCAACCGGGCGGCCTACCAGCCTTCAAGACATTTCCAATCTCCAGCCATCGACACCAGCGCAGCAACATCACGAGAACAATTTCAAATCGCCCTTGCCTGCCAAGACGATGCATCGAGCATCTCAGCCGAAGCCTTTCCAGACACCATTGCCTTCTAGCAGACATCATATGTCACCAGCTCCATCAGACGGTAGAGGCTTATCTCCCGCTCTTCCGCGGCGAGTTGGGCTAGGTATGACCCCTCGCACAAGATCTGGTTTGGTTGAAAGGCCCAAATTTGTGAGTCCATTCAGGGCTGCAATTCGCGATGGAGCTAGCGAGGGCGCGGGTTCGCCGAATGTGAAGGCCGGGCCAGGAATGAGGGCGATTTTTTCCACTCCATCTCTCAAGAAAGAGCCACCTGCTGCTCGAATATTGCAACCTTGTTTCGATTTGACTTGTAAGTCACCTACCTGTTGAGCGTGTATCAAGATCTCAGTCTCACGTACCCATTGTCCAGGTCCAACACAACGGAAAACCATGGTCGAAGCTGGATTGAAACCGAATGTTGCGGGCGGCGCAGCTTTAGTGGCTGCTGGAATGTGAGTCAAAAGTGGGAAGTGTCGTGGGTAGAGTGGTTTCTAACGTAGTAGTCTACTACAGACCTCAAGAAATTAGCGCTATCAACCCTGTCACGACCGAATATCATACGTTTTTACACCTGGGTATCATGAAAGGACCTGAGGATGTGGCGAGGGAATTCAAGAAACAGGGACTTGTGCTCGTGGATACTGATTGGGTACGAAACCATTGGAGAATGATCCTCTGGAAATTGGCCAGTATTGTCAGGGCCAAACCAGAGCTGTTTCAAGTAAAATGGAATTATCAAGAAGTGGTCAGACAGCTCAAGTACCGGTGAGTGGCTCGGCTCCCTTGATAGAAATTTCACCGAGCTCATCCATATTCAATTTCGCCAACAGCTACGAGCGAGAAATCAATAGGGCTCAGAGGTCCGCAGTGAAGAGGATACAAGAGCAAGATTCACCTGCGTCGTTACCAATGATTCTCTGTGTGTCTGCCATCTGTACTGCGCCTCCGGATCCTGCCGCGGACGGACAGACCGCCACTGAAAATCACACGCTCGAGCTTACCGATGGGTGGTACACCATTCGCGCAAACGTGGACGCTCCCTTGAGTCGTGCCATCAAAGCAGGCGGATTGCGGGTGGGATCGAAAATTGGGATCGCCGGAGCAAAGGTATGGCATTCCACCTTCAGATCTGGCTAGTCGACTACGTTGCTAATATCTTCAACCTTTGAAGCTGGATGCGACCCGCGAAGGCACAGAAGTGTTGCAGGCTTTGAATAAGTCCAGCCTTAGGATTACCGGAAACTCGACTTGCCGCGTAGAGTGGTATCGTCCACTAGGGTTTACCCATAAACCGTTCTTTGCCACCCTGCGCAGCCTTAGTCCGGATGGCGCAAATATTCCGCTGCTGGATATCAGACTCTCGAAACTATTTCCTCTGGCGTATATCTCGACGGAAAAAGGGAAAGGGACATCGCCCTGGAGTGCGGACGACGAGTACAAGCTGCAAGACGAGTGGAATGAACGGTATATGCAGGAGCGATCGCGATTGCAGGTGGAATGTCAGGTGAATGGTCTGAATTCGATTTTTTGTCGATCATGACTGAACCCTGACTTTAGCGTCGCCTGAGAGAATTCGAGGAAGATGTCGAGCGACTCCGTTCTGCCATTGAAACTCTCGACAGTAGTACGGGTAAGCAGTTATGCATCTTTGGAGTTCCTTGGTTGATCCGAATTCTGGTGCGAATACACAGACGCTTACCCCTGCGAAGACGAAGAGCTCGAACGTTTCCGAGAGGCATCGAACAAGAACCAGTATTTGAAGGCTCTGTCCTCGAGAGCCCTGCTGTCATTGTTTTTGAAGGCGCAAGAGATTTTGCAATCAGAGGTGGCCAGTGCTCAAGCAGAAGTGGAAGACCAGATCAGGGTATGTGATCTCATCGATCGTGCTGAAACAGATCAGCTCAACAAGCATTGTGCGACTCCTTCAGCGGATTTGCCCTCCGAGATCGACGAAAAGTTTTCAGATCATCCGCATCGTTGATGCTCGAGTGCTCCAAAATGCTTCGCTTCGTGAGGCGCAACTGCAGGTCTGGGATGCAAATCTGTTGGGAGACAAGATGTTGCAAGAAGGGGTCAGGTACCAAGTGAGTTGGGTACAGTGTTTCTTTATTTGACTTGAGCTTACTCTGCCGCAGGTCTCAAATTTGATTCCCGCCCAGCAGAAAGCCTGGTGCGGCTTCCGAGACAAAGGTGAAATATACCTCAGTACTAGCAAGGCGACCACATGGAAACGCAGCGACGAGTAGGCAACCTTTTTATGTACACTGCGAGTCACGGAGCTATGGCATTGCATCACGACTTTGCCACGACTTTGCATCTCATGTACAGAAATGCTGGTGTACAAAGGCGCATTATCTAGTTGGCGTCACCCTCGATCTCTTCAGCGACTGCATCTGCAGTTCCGGCAACTTTCTTCCGTCTCTTGCGGCGCCTCTTCTTCTGCTCGGCGTCAACATCGTCCTCCACAGTCTCTGAAGGTTGCTTTGTAGTAGGCGTATGGCTATTGTCGGCCTCTGCGTTCGCCGTTTCGGTATCTGGCCGAGTAGAAGGTGTTGTTTTGTCCTCCGCCACACCATCATCAGGGCTCCCTTCATCCCTGGGTCTCTTTCCCGCCCGACGTTTCTCTTTCTCCTCTTGTTGCTCCTTCTCCGCCTGTAGCTGCTTCTTTGACGGCCTGCCTGTTTGTACTTCCTTCTTTTTCTTCTGACTCATTGGATTCGGGGCTTTCGTGACCTTCCGTGAGCGGACTGCCTGCGGAGTGGGTTGCACGACAGGATTCTCGCCGATGATGACATTGTCAAGCGTTGGCAGCGGTTTGGCCAACTGCTCTGTCAATTTCGCATTTTCGAGCTGAAGGATGGGTCAAGTTAAGCAAAGCTTTGTTTGACATGGGTAACCTAGATTTACCGATTCCTTGTGCCTGAGAGTAGCATCGGAAGGCATCTCCATAACCATAACCCCTCTATCGTTGAAGTGAATGACCGGTACACCTGGCACAGCTCGCAGATGTTGGCGCAGCTTGCTTGATTGCGCAGCCATGGTGTATCGATGCTTGTTTGTAGGCCCTGTAGGAAAGGCCATTTATTCATACAGTTCGTGGGCGAACAGAAAACCTTGAACTTACCAACGACATCTTTGATACAATCTTCTTCTTCGATCGCCGTTCTGTGATTACACCTTCTACGCTCAAAGTCCTTAGCCATGCCCGTGATGACTTGATGTTCCTTCCCAAGCTTATACAGAGCCTCCATCGAGCATTGCGTGATCACTACGGAACAATCAGTCTTCGGCAATCCTCTGCGAGTGAATCTTGCAGATGGCTTACTCGGTTTGCATTCGCCTTGCACGCAATTGGCAAGCTGTTTCGCGATATCCAGCTGCTTGTTCAAGAGCTCAAGCATGAAATCCTGACATACTGGATGAACCGACAGTATCAACGTTTCGAAATCGGAGGGGAAAAGAAAAGCACGTACCCAGAACCTGGAATGGTTGTCTGAAGCCAAACGTCTGGCAATACAGATTCATGAGCCGCTTGTAGGCTTTGGCTCGTTTTTGACGCATAGTGGCTCGAGATCTGTTCTAACTTCCGCAACAGCGTTTGATATAATGATGGGGTGTTTATTGTAAACTGTGGCTCGAGTCTTCGACCGCTAATTGACGGTAGTAGGAGAGTATGAGAGCCTTGTCGGTTCGCTTCGCGGAAATATCGCCGGTCACGTGCCAAGCGTATTACGCAATACAGCCCTGATCCAGCCCAGCTTGACCCTCTTCATAATCATAATTTACAGCGGGAAGCTTCTTCCTTCGTGATTGATGCCGCAGGAGAACGGAGTTGTTGAGCAGTAAGTACCATTGCTAGATCCTGGACTTCCACGCAGGATCTTTACTTCGCAATCTTACCCGTACCTCGGTCAGAAACGACGAATCTACCTCTGAAGGACCCCGTAGCTCAAGATGGCAGTCGTGACCGAGATCAACGATGACGACACCGCTCAACGATTGGCAGCCTCGCAGGATGGAAGCCAGCAGCAGTATACTGGTTTCTTTGGTTCACTCGCAAATTCCGTATTCGAGGTAAGTCCGAGTGTTTTCCACACCATGTCTGAGAGGTGGAATTGACCGAGTCGCTGGTAGCCAGGAGTGAACAAGTCATTATTCCAGGGTAAGTCTTATACGCCTCTCTCATTTGCTGGTCCTTCAGGCTTCGGCTGATTCCCTTTGTCTGCCCAGCAATGAACTTCTCGTTCCTTGCGCTCATATTGACTCTCTTGGGCATGGCGTTCCTGACGAGTTTCAATAAGCACGTGTTGTTCCTCATGGCCGTATCCACAGGCTTATGGATGACGATGATCTGGTCAGTGCTCTTCTCCGAATTCACTGTCATCTAGGACAACAATGGGAATATGCTTATGTGTGCGTCTTCCAATGTAGGTTCGTCGCGGAGATCAGCAAAGTACAGACATCATCGCAAAATGCTCCGCCACCAATCGACGGATCCATACCGTCAGTCGCGAAACCGGATCTACTCTCCTCGCAAGGCAGCTCATCGGCAACAGAGAAAAACGTCCAGGCCCGACAACGAAAGAGCTGATGAGCAAAGTCATCGGTGGAAAGCATTGTTGGTTGTAGATGGTCGGCGTGTGTACGCATAGAGAGCATTTCGTAGCGGATCAGAGAAGCAATGCGCAGTATGACATTGCGATAGTTATCATCAAACTCCACTCTACCTGAACTGCAAATAGGTGTGAACGAAAGACGTCCATACGCGATCTAGCGATGTGTGCCATGCCCTGTGCCGCAATCATAATGAACGACTACAAAAATTCTGCTAGTCCGAACAACACGAGCTAGCTAATCGACAACGACCAGTTCGACCGTCAAGTCCCTACCAGCCGCTGTGGCCGCTGTGGGAACCACCGTTTTGACGCTCCTGTATCGCCATTACCGATATCTGACGATCAAGCACGGCTTAAGCGTATGCCAAGTTATGATGCCTAATCTCTACCCGCTTCTGCTCCTCCATATGCCTCGAAGAGCATTTAGTCCTAAGATCTGTAACTGGCGGTTGCCGTGCCCAACCCTTGGCGTATTACATCTACTTTCCACTATTGTTGCTCAACACCTCAAAGAATGCAGTCTGAGGGACATGAATGTTACCCGCCCCGAGACTTTTCAGCTTGGCCTTTCCTCGTTTTTGCTTCTCAAGATGTTTCATCTGATAAAGGGAGTATCCCGATTAGTTAAGCCAATCGGCGAGACCCTTGCTTTACCTTTCGTTCGTAATGGCCACCGTAAAGACCTGCCGTGACGTCTTTTCTCATCGCAGATAGGCTGAAAGATTACAGGGTCTTAGTCTCACGTCTCGTCCCTTTACTGAGCCTTCTTGTCGTTGACCAGACTTACTTTTCTCGAGCTAGGACTTTGTTGCCGACTTGGGCCTGAATGGCAACTTCGAACAACTGCCGAGGGATGACGCCGCCTGTGTACGAGGGAGATGACGTTCAGTCTATTAGGTTACACTTACTTCAGATGTCCAGACTGGCGGCACGAACGAAGTTTCTTTGTCCATTCACGCCCAACAGCGACGCATTTAGATCGGTGTAGAATCACTTGTGGACACACAGTCATAGTTGTCAGATGCCGTTTCACACGCTGCAAAGCGTTGCGCACTCACTGGCTAAAGCATCGATAGGCTTGCTGTTCAGCATCAAATTGAGCTGTAATGAAGAGGACATGTCGGTTTAGCCGCAGGAAAAGCGAGAAGATGTCGCGACACCCACCTTGACCAAGTCACTAGCTGCATAACCAGCATCTTCGTAATCGAAGGAAGCGTACCCCTTGCTCCTGTTCGACAGACGGCGGTGAGACCCCAAACATTGATGAAGCACAGCGTATTTGTTACATACCTGCTCTTGAGACTACTGAAAAACTCGGTCGCGATTTCGCTGAGCGGCAGCTCGTACCGCAGGACTGCCCGGTCTGTCGCCTCAACGAAGGTATACTCCAGTTGGATGCCTCGGTGCTCGTTGCACAGTTCCATCATCTCCCCTAGGAATTCCTGAGGCACCATGATAGTTGCGTGCACTGTATGGGAGAAGATATAGAGTTGAGGGGTGGAAAGGTAGCACCAAACACGCTGTACTCCTCACCAATTGGCTCTTCGACCTGAACGATTCTCATCGTCTTGTCATGCGAGTCCGGGAAAAGCGCTGGGTTGGAAATGATTTCCTCGGTTCCGTCCTTGTAAACGACTGAAGACGGTTTGAGGCGTTAATAGAAGGAACTCCGTTCACGAGGGGGAAAGCACTGACTTTTATATGGTACAGTTGGCGCAGTTACACACACATCCGCACCATACTCGTCGTTCAGACGTTGCACGAGAACAGACATGTGCAGGGTGCCTAGAAAGCCTAATCGACAGCCTTGACCGAGAGCTGCCGAAGACTCTCGCTGTACGGTGACTGTCAGAAGGACAGAGATTCAGTGCTCGTCTTTGAACATTTACCGTTGAGATGTACTTACCACTCCTGTCATTTAAAGTGAGCTAGTAACGTCGCGGTTTAGTCTTGGCTTACGTTTCGAAAGGAGCTACCTCATAAGGCTTACCCTTCCTATAGCTTCTTCCAACTTCTGGAAATCCTGTGCATCCAGAGGAAAAACGCCCGCAAATACCATAGACTGCATAGGTTTGAAGCCGGGAAGCGGTTCGATGTTCGTGGTTGTTGCATTGGTAAGCGTATCTCCGACATTGGCTAGGAAACGATGTCCGAGGTTACAATGATTCTAGGCGACGATGGAGAGGACATAACATACCTTCTTCAAAGTTCTTCATATTGCAAACGACATAGCTGTGGAAAATCATAAGCGTAGAGATGGGTTTCTAGAGAAACTTTTAACGGAGGTGAGATCCTTACCCGACTTGACCAGCTAGCAGAGAATCTGTTGGCGTCTCCTCTGGATGGAATACCCCAACATCCAGAACTTCATATCTTTTCCCGGACGCCATCGGCGCAATCTTGTCGCCTGTCATGACTGTGTCAACACGCGAAAGGCACAAATTGTGCCCGGAAAACCCGTACCTTTCTTGATTGACCCCGTGAAGATCCTAATGAGAGAGACTACTCCCCTGAAGCGATCATAGCTACAAACGAGGAAATAAAAACGCATTCGAAGCGTAAGCCGTATCGCACTACGTACTATGTGTCGACAATCAACGCTCTTAGAACATCGTCTTCCTCCTTATCCCACCTCTCTACAGCCCCATCTCTCAGCGCTCCGCCAGCGCTAAGCCTGCTAACCCTATCTCGCCATCCTGCGCCAGTCGTCGCGGGTGGCGGCAACTGTTCTATCACGGCATCCAGCACCTTCTCAACTCCCAACCCACTCTTGGCGCTGATGTAAAGATGTTGGCTCGGAGGAATTCGCAAGGTTTCCTCAATCTGCTGGGAGATGGCTTCTGGAGAAGCATGGGGGAGATCAATTTTGTTCAGGCAGGGTATTATCGCAAGTTGCTGGGCGGAAGCGGCTCGAAATACTGCCAGTGATTGCGCTTGAAGGCCCTCTGCGAACATGTATTGGTCAGCTGGGGAATGTAGCTACGCAGTGATGTTGACGTACGACTTGCATCTACTAATAACAGGCAGCCTTCGCAGGCCCCAAGACTTCTTGAAACTTCGTAGCTAAAGTCGACATGTCCTGGCGTGTCAATGAGGTTGATAAGATATTCCTCCTCCTTGTGCGTATGTAACATTGAAACGGTCTGCGCTTTGACCGTAATTCCTCTCTCGCGCTCGACGTTGAGCTTGTCCAGAACTTGATGGTTTCCTCCTGGACCTTTGGTAATGGTTCCTGTCATCTCCAGCAGCCGGTCGGCCAGGGTTGATTTGCCATGCTATAAAAAGAGTATCAGTGTTGAGCTCTAATCACGCAGCTCCTCACACGTACATCAATATGAGCAATGATAGAGATATTCCTATTCGAAGTCGCCAAGGTGAGTTGACATCTTACTATGCCTCGCAAACCGGCACGTACCTGATTTTCTCTGGCGGGAATCTCGACATGTCCCTCACACCAGCATGCAAGTCCGTTCCATTGCCCGTAGCCGACTTCTTCTTCAAGCTCGTTATTCCTGGTTGAGAAGCCATTCCTCTGCAATGTATTTGGGGCCATTCTGATCTACGGCTGAATATTGGGACACCCGTCGACCGTAGTCCGTACCGGACGACCGACGGCCAGGTCACTGCCGGTATCATCTTGATCACTGGTATGTCAGATGCGGTTGGCGGACTATCGCATATCGTTACAAAGATACAGGACGCGTTCAACAAGAATGCTGAGGATGCTGAGGTTGAATGAGAGAGCAGATTAATAATTATCGATCAACCCAAAAGAAATGTCTCACATCCATTCAGCTTCTGTACTATTAGGCCCTTTATAAGCCGTTGCTGCCAAATGGCCGACTTTTCGGCAGCTTTCCGATGCTCCGAAAAGCTCCGCTTGATTGAAAAAGTTCGATCATCAACCACGCTTCATTGAAACTCTGTACGGGGACGTCGTCATCAGCCCGGCACGATGGCGACAGTGTGGCCCGGAGCGCTCAAGGAGCTAGCCTGACGCCTTCCTATGCCTTGGTATATAACAGGTCGTTACTTATGGAATAGTATTTGTGATATCTTTCCATCGCCGAAACCCCTTTGCATACCTCGCATTCCCAAGCAAATACCTTCTTCAACCAAAATCATGTCTACCGCTACTCGAGTGGGCCTCAACCCTGCTGGTCTCTCTCTGGACCGAAACCTCTCGCTCTATGCCATTCCGGCAGTCTTCGTGTCTGCTTTACTGCCTCACGCGATCAAGGTCATCTTGCTCGGAAACCGATTTGACAACAGCAACCCCCGAGGGTCTTTGGATTTGTCGAAGGATACCCCTTGGTTTAAGGATACCATGTCAGTCGTCATTCTCTTGACCGTATTCGTTCTCCAGCTGAGACTTTTCCCTGGGCGTCGTAGTAACCGACTCAGCGCTATGCACGTCAACGGCATGGAAACCATGCCATTATTCTTCGCCGCCGTTCTTGCCGGAAACTTCGCTGGTCTTCCTGCCCGAACGCTATCGATCTACTCTCTCAGCTTCCTTGGTCTGCGAGTCTTATTCAACTGGATCTACTTTGCCCAGCGAACCGCCATGGATGGAAACGCTCGATCAGCGATCTACCATGCCGGCATTTTCAGCTCGTTCTACATTCTTGTGAAGAGCGCCAACAAGGTCTACAATCTCCTATAGTTGAGGGAGTTGTGAACGCATGGCAGCGAAGGACTCGTAATATGATGATGATGAAATCTTGACGCGGCTCATTGGCTTATATCTATTACGACAAAGTTGCGCATTATAAGACTCGTGGCTCGTCTTTCGCTCTATGTTGACGACGGGTACATGGAACCCGAAATGCAGTGCACTATCCGTCGTTTGGACTCTTGTAGGGATTGCGGAAGGCACGCCACCCCTGTATCTCGAAGCTGCGTTTGTCTATCGGGTGACAATGACATTGTCAACCGCATTGTCAACCGCATTTGCGAGACCGCATAGTCCCAATTTCCGCTTCAGCCCCAATATCGCGACTACCATAAAGTGAACCTCAGATCTTGTGCTTGAGATCCACTTTGACCCCGAACTGGCTTTCAAATACGTGGACAAACTTCTGCAGCATCTTCGCATCAGACTGACTCCAGTCTCTTCGGTTGTTGGCGTCGGCGCCACCGTCATCAATCATTCCGACTGTGTCCTGCTGTTTGACTGGAGATTGATATAGCCTGGTTGCTCGACCGCTCTGAAACTTCGATGCTCGTGCCAACTCTTCTTCGAGTTTTTTGTGGATCTTGGCATTGAGTCCGGCGACCTTCGGGTCCGACTCGATAGCAGGGAGCTGTTGTGTGGCGAGAACGACTTCGGAGTACTCAGCTGTTGCTTGAGTCTGTGACGTCGAAGACCTTGGGATAGTCTCTGCCTGATTCAGCTTCTGGTTGAATCTAGGCATAGCTTTGTCGCCACGGTTCCTTGCAGGCGGATTAGCTACTATGTGTTTCGCAAGTACGGAGATCGCCCCGGAAATAACAACTGAGGTTCGATAGGAGGCACAACGGATAATCAGCCTCTCCACGCTGTTTAAGACTGTAGACCAGCAATGCGAAGAGGATGCTTACGGAACATGTCCCAATAAACTTCGTGGCCGGTAGTCAATCTACTAACCAAGCTCAACACAGACCAGAAAGGCGCATAACGAGATTTAAGGAATCTACCGGTTCGCAAAGGAGAACCGGCCAGGTGCGATCGCAGAAAGTCGGAAGATGGCAGGTTCAAGCTAGAACTGGAGGAAAAGCTTCCTAGAATCCCGGTACTTCTAAGATTATAGTCATCATGCCCAATGTTACGCGCCAATGCTGTGTGGCAAAGTTCTAGAAGACCCATCACCTCGGCACGAGATTCGGGTTGTAGCTAGAGGGGCGAATCTAATCAGTCCAGCCCATATTCATATCTCTACAAAAGCTTGAGACCCACCTCTTCCACCAATTTCTGTTCTGTCGTCAAGGTGATAGTTACAGGTCTCGCTCTATTACCGGATCCAAGTACAGCATTTTGCCTCTGCTGAAGGACTTTATGCGCAGCTTCCAAGTTTTTCACTTCGATGAACTGGTGAGGTTGCTAGAAATCAGCAGGTAGCCCGACGACACCCGGCAAGCAAACAGAGACTTACCAAGTAGTCTTTCGATCTTCCATCCTGCCTAACGATCAACAAATGAACTGGTTGAAGAGTATCTGCGAGTACGCCTGGAGGGAGGAACTGTACCAGCATCTCGGGAGTGGCATCCCACGCGATATTGTCGATCCTCATGATGACGGGGTTCGTCCCATTGAGGACTCCCGAATCAGCTGGACCAAATCCAGGATAGGAGGAAGCAGAAGGCTTCAGTTTTTCCAGCGTCATCACCGCATCACTGGCCGCCTTGGAAGAATACTGAGATCTTCTCTGTCCCGGACTAAAATCTGAAACAGTCTCCTGACAGCAGGTGCACCTCGCCTTCGTGCCGCTAGCGCTGACGATGTTGATACTGGCTGTGAGACATAGAAAGCATGCAAGGTGCTAGATTGACGTAAAGGTTGTCAGACATGAGAGTAGGAAGCGTATACACGTGTACATACGCCGCAAGGTGACATTCGCGTTCGAGTGAATAGATTGTCAACGCTCCGGCAAGTATCACATTCGATCAAATTCAACACTGTGGAGCGGTCTGCTTCGCCATGCATATCCTCTTGAAAAGGCGTAAGCAACCTGGCTGACATGGACGCTGGCAGTTCCTCGGAGATTGTAACTTTCTTGCCACTTTGCTTGGGTTTGCGAGGAGTAGCGAGAATATCCTGGACGTACGCCTCCTCCTCCTCTCCGGGAGAAGACCCTAACACTCTATAATACTCAGCCCGAGGCGTCAGATCCTCCATACTGTCGGAAGACTGTGCTTGACTCCGCATTGCAGGTACCTGTAATCTAGAAGCCAGAAGAGAAGATTCCAGAGGCGTATAATCCGAAGAGGCGTCGTTCTCGACGACGGGCGAAAGAGCTCGGCTCAGAGGAGAGTGGCTAGTCTGGATATCCTCTTCGTTTCCAATGGGCAATCGTACCGAGGGCGGAATGAAGGACAGGCCTGAGTCGCTAGGAAATAACGCTCGACGATGATCGGTAGCTAACTGCATGGTATCTGGGACGCGCACTGAAGGGCGCAGGAGTGAACAGGGTTTACATCAGCACAGATGCACATTCCACTGTGATCCTTGAGCGAAAACGACTTGCCTTTCAAGCTGCCTTGATCATTGTAGTCATCTTTAGCAAAAAGAGCTTCATCTTCAGCTGCAGATGACACATCTATCAAGCTATTAGAAGAATCAGAGAGAAGTAGGCCAGGGAGCTGATAGCCTTTGTTGAAGTGGATCTGGCTGCTTTTGTCCTCGAGATCGATTTTGGTGTGAGATCCTCCGCCAGCTGTATCATACATGTCATTCAGGCGCATTGGAGTATGCCGAGGGACGAACGCAGGCGACAAGGCGGAAAGACGATTAGGCATGGTTGAAGGCAAAAGGACATTGTAGATTTGATGCTTGCAAATCGTGTTAAGCTGGTTGTGAGTAGTCATCGATGATGTCCTGCTATTCAGACTCGTCAAGGGAGCGGCATGGTGCATGAATGGCTGTTGATGGAGAAAGGGTCAAGGGTCAATCAAAGGTATCAATGATGGGTGTTTGATCCGCAACTCACGGTATTCATAGGCGTGGAAGACGTTGTCTCATCCACATAGGGATATGCGTTGCTACGCTCTCGCTGCTCCATAGGCAGTATACCCCTCGCCTCCGTTTCAGTAGAATGATAAATCCACGTCGATAGTCGAGATCCTGACTGTCGATCAAGCTTCTCGTGTCCAGTAGTGATGATCAAGTCTGACATACTGTCTGTAACGGACCCGAAAGACCTAGTAGACTGAGATGAGCTAGTTACCGGATAGTATCCCTCGTTTGAAGCTGGAGATTCTGGACTCGTTCCTGGGCTTTGATCATGGACAGGATCCAAGCCATCAGTGCTAGAGGTCGTGAGCATTGAAAGTTCTGCGACTAAGCTGTTAAAGGAGGAGTCATTGCCGGGGGTCTCTCTGAAGCGCATCAAACGACATTCAGCTTGCCGGCTGTATCTACCAAATGAAGCTGTAAAACTCACGGTAGCTCCTGCTGATCGATCATCGCAACATCCTGACTGCTTTCCATTGGAGTAATCACGCTTCTCTCACCCTCGAGGGACATGTGTCGTCTTCGGGATGAACGTCGAGACTTGATGTGCTGATGTGAAGTGGATGAGATCTGCGTAGATTCAACGTTCATCTGTTGCGACGGGTTAACGCCCGATGACGACGTTGTCATCTTTCTGATGATGACTTCTGGATGATGCTACGGAGGGGTGTCGCTGTGATCGGCAATCCGCAGTGAGTGTGAGGTGAAGGAAAGGGTATGGAGTCAGTGATGTAGAAGCCAGGATGGTGTATCACAAAAGATCACAATGTGGCATGTGTTTGATGGCAAATGCCGATGGGCGAGGATCCCCAATGTGATCGTGGCGAGAAACGCGCTTACGAGGATAGGGGTGATCGTTTCAGATAGATAATCTATCAACAAATGTCAACAACCTCTTGCTCCGCGAAGATACTCAACACGCATTGCACCCTTGGCGCTGGGAAACATCAAGGACGCAGCGGTACCTATTTCGGGAATCCTTGATAACTGATACCAACTTTCCCTGTCCGGCGCCTGAGCTTTGAGGAGAAGCGCAATGCTCATCATCTCGGGTACCTACCTCCTCAATACCGGAGACGCAGACATCTATTCGATATCAGCTACATTATCATTACAGAAGCCTCCCATGATGCAGATCTATGTGCGATCACTGGCATTGAGGTTTGGTAGGTCGTCGGGTACTCTGTAATCCCACGGTTCTGTTTGCGGCTTCCAGGGATTTGGCGGCTCTGGAAAGATCAGAATCAGCGCGCTTGTCGAATATCCTTGATTCGAAACATGCCGTCTTCTTACCTCCATTCACATCCGTCTTCGAACTCACACCACCCACACCTCGTTGTGTTTTCTATACTGACTCCGTTAGGTTCTCTGGTACCTGTCCAGAACTGCAAGACCTTGTCGATGTGCTCGGAAAGCAAAGCTGGTGAATACGCGAATCGGTGCGACCCGATGATTGACCCGTCCGAATCTTCCTCAATCTTCGCTGCTTGCGAATCTGTATCAGTCTTCGCTACATGAGCATCGTTTGGCGGTTCCATGCTTTCCTTGTCCGAGTTACGCACTACCGCTGACGGGCCAAGAGGGGGCGTTTGCACGTGTGGCTTTTGCGCAGCCTGAAACACATCGGGAGGTACCAGACTCTGTGGTAGCGGTTCATCATCTTCGTCCATCTGCGCAGCAGATCCCGCATCTGGAATTTCTGGTTTAGTTTCTGCCGAGTTCGCCGGAGATACGGGAACCAAAGACTCTGCGATGGCGAGTCGTAGTGTTCTCTCGTTCTCCGCTTCCATATCGGCCACAGGCGCATTGTCGTCTGCAGGTGGCGAAGAGCCAGCACCAACCGTTACCGCTACCGGATGATCCTCTTGCGGCGTCTTGTTCTCGTGCTTTCGGCGCTTTCCGGATCGGGTCCTTTTACTTGATCCGTCATTCGTTTCGTTTTGCTGTGGACGCGCGCCGTTCTTCTTATTCTTCTTCCTCCTGCCTACTCGTCTGTAAACCAAAGCGAGGAGCTTTTCTGACCTTCCTACCCGCCTCCCTCCAATCTCCTTTTCTAATGCATCCTCTATTTGGGCTGGACTTTGCGTCGGATCGATCGTCCCTAGTCCGAGTTTGGAAACGTATTCTGCCCAGCAGCTTGTCATCTGCTGAAGATTCTTGGCGCAAGTGACAGATGCCGTTAGGTTGTTTCCTTGAACAAGAAGGCGCGACTGCACTACGAATGTATCGGTGAAAGGCTGTTTTGGATCGAGGGAAAGATGCTCGAACAGTTCGCGCCAGGTGAATCGGTCTACGGTAGACGCTTGTGGACTGCGGACGAGCTTATCGGACGGCTCTCCGGGACTTGGTTGACCAGGAGTATCGTCCGCTCGAGTTGGATTCTGGTTGACGAAAACGACGTCGTCATCCTTGTCCATCTCGATGATCTGAATGTCATCATCTCCTTCATCTTTAGCTTGCTTTTCGATGGCTTGCTCCATGGCGTGTTGCCTTAGGCCTTCCACAATCATGCCATCCAACATCTCCTTGTACAGCATCAACTGCATTTTGCCATTGACGCTATTTTCTTTCTTTGGCAGAGTGCCTCCAGCACGAGTCTTTGAATCGGAGACATAGAGCATGTGCGTGCGTTCATGGGACACTTTCGGGGTCACCTTGGACTTGCTGCGGAGCGGGCGATAAAATGCGAACAGCGTTTTCTGAGGAGACGGTTTCTCTTGTCCGGACGCAGCGATAGCTGACGAAGGCTTCGGGCTGAATGGTATCTTTGTATGTTTAGCTGTCTTTTTCGCCGACGGCTGTTCGCCCTGCACGTCTTTACTACTTCCGACAGGAGGCGATGTGAGATGTTTCGTCTTGGCATATGAGACGAGTGGCTGCCGAGTAATCTCATCCTATGTGCCGAGAAGGAATAGCGTTTAACAATTCGCATGTATATACGAGTTATGAATACCTTACAATCACTCCAACTATCATATACCCTCTGATGAAGCCTACCACCGGAAGTTCCCGGCATTTGCCTAAGGAAAGTAATGCTTCCAAGCTAGCAAGCATGTTGAGAAATCTGGAGAACAGCATGTCAGTGACACAAGACCCTCAACTCGTACTGCACTACTCGCCTAAGACCCCAGACATCCTCCCTACTTTCAGTCTTCACCTGTACTTCGACAGGATGGATCTCTCGCTCAAGCTTCTTGTGAACTTGTTCACCCTTTCGCATGATCTTTTCACCCGTTCCTGCTACTTGCTTGTTCAGCGAGATCACGGTGCCAGCAGATGTTGTGATGGTGTCGGGGCGGGCACCTACTGGGAGATATGATTTAGAGCGCAGACGACTGTGGCAATCTGCATTAGCACTATCCTAAGATTGATACCCGGGCAGATTCTTACTAGTCGAGCTGTCACAGGTGTCACCGTTGAGGCGAAAGGTAAGTAGACCAAACATTTGTTGATGCGATGGCACGTACCTGAACTTCGCACCAAGACGGCGCCACAAGATCTGTCACGCTAAAGAATCCTCGTTTCCGAAACTTCTGGAATAAGTTCTTCTTCTTCCCAGTTGGACCTCCTTCCTCTTCCCTTTCCAGCTCGTCGGCCAGCACATGCTGTCCATCAGGGACCGATGCCGGTTCTACTTGCTGTGCTGCGCCAGGTATGAGCTCCGTGACTTGCTGAACCAATTCCTCTTCGTACTTCGAAGACTGCGATGCTGTTACATTCAGGACGTCCAGCACCACTTGGTCATCTTCCCCAATGAGATCGTCAACGGCATCATCATCTGCGAAATCGTCATCCAGTGCGATGTCCAGGTGTTCGAGTTTTCTCCTTGTCGCCTGTGATTTATCGCCGCTTCCATTGAGCGAAGCCGATGTGTCCAGAAGGCGGCTGACTTGATCATCGGGTAGCCGAGATTCCATGATTTTTAACTGAGTTTCGAAGGCTTCATTATATTCAAAAGATTGACCATCACCGAACTCGTCTTCAGAGTCGCTGATCATGTCGAAACGTGACTGTCATCCGGCTGGGCTGAGGTCATTGAAGCTGGGCAGGAGAGGATCCGTGCGTGACTACGCAGCCAAGAAAATTCGGGACAGCTTCAGCTGTTGCGCAGGACAGGTTACCGCAGCCAACGGTCTGTTGATCCTGTCGATCCCGAAAAAGCTGTTGCGGGGAGTCGGGTGATGGGGATCGTCTCGAGCCTACAACGAGAAACGGAAGGAAGAGCACAAGTGATGGTATCATAGGTAGAGCTATAGAGCTAGTAAAGCAATCGGGCAATCGCGATTGTGAGCGCCACACCCGCCCCTGGCGTCCTCTCAACGTTAGAATCAGTCATATATGTTTGGTCATGCCGCCGCAGACATCTTCTCCGTGAGCTCAGATGTATAGCGCAAGACCAGTAATCCCCCCGTTCAAATCTGATGTCAATTTGGGAATGTAAGAGGTCTGAAGCGCGGCGGAAGTCCCAAAAGAAAGAGCTCGTTTCAAGCTCAAGCTTGTGGTCTACGCATCAGCATCCATGGGTATTATGATATTATCCCCAGACCCGGCGCTTTGAGGCAAGGCCTAAGGTATAGCGAGGGAGATGGTTGACTGACTGGATGAAGCCTCTGGAACAAGTGAATTCATGATTGGGAATTTAACGATTCCTCGAGCTGCATTGCTATAAGCTATACCAGTACTCGCCATCCAGCTCCGGAGGGCTGCACAGGTATACACCGCCAACTATCACTCGGCACGATACATCATCCTGAGCTGGTCCGCGAGAAACCCTTGAGCGCCAGAGCTGAGTCGAGGTGAACCGGCGTTTCAGTTCCAATCTGCCAATCCAGTCACTGCAAACGAGCCAAGACTTACCGCATTCTCAGAATTCGTAACGTCATCTCTCCAGTACCCCCACCGCTAGCAGTCTTCATTCGTCTCCTCTCTTCGCGGTCGCGTTTCATGGTCCCCAGGTTCCGCTGGCTCTTCATCGTCTTACCCCGAGTCCTGCCAGCATACATCGTTTTGATAGTCTTCTGGAAATCCTTCACGCATTCCTGAATTCGAGCGTCAGAGCCTCATTCCGTCTGTAAGAGGAATGCAGCGGATGCTAAAGAACTTACCTCCATCAGATCGTCTGTTGACCAATCGTAGAAGATCCGGATGCGGAGGATGTCTTGATACGCTTGAGTTTGAAGTTCCTCTAATGGCAGACCGCTCTCGTCTCCACCAGCGTGGAAGTAGTCACGAAGGAACTTTACGGCGTTATATCCTCAGTGCCATTGAACGAAACCAAAGCGGACGAGAAGTGCGGCTCACCTTTAGCCATTTGAGCACGATATCCAATTCACCATCGGACAACGGCCTCATAGGGGACGGCCTGTCCGACAAAGGGGGGACAATCACGTCTTCGATAGCCACTAGAATCTCCTTCCACAATCCCGAAAGAACGGAGCGCAAGTTGGAGCTCGTCAAAGATGCACTCAATACGTGCAGATTCGCATCAAAGTAATCAAGCAAAGGTCCGATGGCCGACTCGATATCCACGTCGGTAAGGGCCTCACATGCTACATTGCGGGACTTCTCCTTCACTGCTGGTATGAGGTTTTCAGATTGTGAAACGGCGGAGCGATAGAAACCTTGGAGTTTGCCCAAGGCTTCGTTTGTGGAAGATGGAGGTGCTTGGGATCGGCGTAGCAGTTTCTTCAAAGTTTTGCGAGAGATGCATTCTCGCAGGAACGGCAGCATCTACGTCACGCAGCGGTTTAGCTCAAATTCATGACAAGACCAGATTACCCGCTTACCTTGTCCACACAGACACGGACCATCTCTGTCTCGATCCTTCGTAAAGACCAAAATGCTTTTCCGAAAAAGTATTGCGGGTCACTCTTTTCTTCCTCCCGACTGATGCGAACCAAGATTCGACCTTGTTGATCCAAGGGCAGCCAAAGGTCACGAGTGGAGAGCTCCGGAAAGATCGATTCATCCAGCTTAAAGAAGGCTCGGCCGATATGTTGTAGTCCGTCAGGCGTTTCATTCTGAACAGACGCCATAAGCCATGTCTTTCTATTTGTGACATAGTCAAACGACTCTTCCCCTGCCGAAAGAGGTTAACTGTTAGAGGTAGACTTCCATATACGGAATGGCTTGGGCCAGGTGCTCACATCTTGGAAATGCCGTATCTGTAGGTACGGTTCTGGTCATGGCAATCTGGCGACCTGTTTCATCCGACAACTCGACCCGCGCTCGGAGAGAAGCTTCCTCATCATAAAATCTTTCACCGAGATCTGCTCGAGCGACTTTGATGGTGTAGAGTGATTTTCCAGCCTTTTGTGCCTGCCCTGCACTGATAGCCGAATGACCTTCTGCCCACTTGTCGACATCCATTTGAAAGTATAGCTTGTCAAGTTCGACAGTTGCCGCGGCGATATCGTTGAGCTTGACACATGTCTGGTACAAAACCGTCAGAACGCGTTCTACTGCGAACGATGATAATAGCGCACCTCGGAACGGAAATTGAAAGGTGTAACGCCAGCTTTTTCCTTGCGTCCTAGCTTGCTGCTCGCCACTGACAGCCAATCGGCAGAATCTTGGATCATCGGTTTGCTGGACTGCTCTACTTGCGAGATCTCGTTGGCGAAGATACTAAACAAAGTATCGGCATAAAGACGAACGACCGATCCGATCAACTGCAAATTTGTTCTATCAGTACAACCTCCGATTTGACTGAGGCCCTGTCGATAATAAGACTTACAACGGCTGCTTCCGCCATAAAATCCGCCTTCCTGTGTTCATCGGTCCAACCGAGCTCGTTGATTACCCTGACGAATTGATGCAAAGACGCAAAAATATCCACTACGGAGGAACTGGTCATCGCTTCACCGCCAACATTGAACTAGACGTCGAGAAAACGTAAGCACAATTCAGAGTGCATCTGATACACCACTCACGCTATCTAGCTCGATTGCCTAGCAGTGTTATCAGGAGTTAGAGTTCCTGGCCTGCAAAACGAGTATGCGACAAGTGCACTTACACTTTGTACCCATTTGGCCACCTCTGTGTGCATATGACGGAACCATTCGAAAACGAACGGCTCAAACAAGGGATTGATGTCTGGTAACTCCTGCGGGCTGAAATTGGAGTTGAGTAAGCTTCCAAGCGGTGTATACAGATGGATGGACTCACTCTTCAACAAAAGCGTCATGCATTGCTCGCATTCGATGGCTCTGCCGATACAATGCGAATATGTCTTCCGCCACGGCGTACTCTGGTTCTGGCGGGGACGTTGCCGTCTTCAAACGCACTCGACCCAGATGCTGCAGTTCCGAGAGATAAAGTGGTATTTGCTGATCCGCTGCTATCGCTGTCAAATCCACTCCACTGTCGAAGCACGAAATGTAAATCAGTGGTGTCCCGCAAACTCTGGAAAGGCGTACGTACGGGAGTACGGGTTCTGGATACTGTTTTTGTAGCCTCTTGCAATGCTTTTCTAGCCACTGCGCTTTTGACATCAAGATATGCACTATCGAGTCAACGTTATCCGGTTGCGCAAACTCTCGGTACGCCTTAATAGCCGCATGATTCACGGCCTGTACAAGCTCTGGGATGCTGTTATGCACGCTCCCCAGCGCTGTGTCAATCCCTGCATGGTCGACATCGCTGATGCGATCGAGATGCAGAAGTAAGGCGCAGAGGTTGCAAATCTCGTTCGGATCTGCCTCGTAGTATTGTTCCAGTTGTTGCCTCACTTCTGGAGGGATGGATGTTGCTAGTTGTGTAGTGATGTCCGCGAGATCCGAGAGCTGAGAAACACATTATGATAAACAGACGCACAAATCGCTTTGCCGAAGTACTTACATCCGAACGGCGCCATCTGCTTCGATCGATCTCTTGGATGTAGCGGTTGATATTGCCTAGGGCTTCAAGAACACACTCCAGAGGTATCTCGCTCGCCAAGTAAAGCTCCACCAGAATCGCGGTAGTCACCACGAGGACCGTCGTTTGCGGGACCCGCCATAGGTCAGCACACACTTCAAGCAACGCTAGGTGGTCCGGCGACAGTATACTAAGTGATACCATCTCGTTGTCGGACATGTTCGCCAGTGCATCCAAGTCGGCATCCATACACAGCCTTACAAGCTGGACATAATGGTTTCGCATGTCGCCAGTAACGAAACGGTTACTGGAAGAGGATCCACCATTCGTCATACGACTGTTGTTCCTCTCGCTGATTTTATTGACAAGAGTAGTATATTCTTCTTTTCGAGTAGACAGGGTAACGATTTCTTCTTGCAGCCACTCCTGCCAGGATGTTTCGTCTCTGAAGTCTTGACGGGAGCATGTTGTCGCGTATCCAGATCGCAGCAGATCGAGCTCATTCTGATGGAAAGAGGACAATGAGTAAAATTTGGAAGGATTCAAAGTAGGCAATTCTGAGCCTACTATAACTTCTGCGAGGGCGTTCTATGGAAAGTGAGTGAGTGAATGCTTTCGAACTTGATCCCGCTGGAGAGACTTACCTTGACCTGACTACTTGCGACAACGGCCGCCTGATCCGATCGAGTCCCGAACAACCTTGTCGCAATCTTCACCATGCTCCCCCCTTGTTGGTACAGTTCCGTATTGTTCCTCTCCAGTTTTGGCGGCGCAGTCGCGGTGGCCTTATCCTTGTCGTACTCCGCTTTCATGCTGCGCACATAACCATCCAGCTTCGTAATCACCTCGGTGGCGGACGGCGTTGTTGCAACAACGGCTTCTCGGAAGATGAGCATAAACCAGTATGTCTGTTCGTTTCTGATTCGTCGGTAGTCGTCGGGGTTTTCTATACTTTTCTTGAGCGTCTTGACGGAACATGTGACAAAATGAAGAATCATCTCTTCTACTTTCCGGCTGTCCTTCATCGTTTTGATCCACGTGGAATCCGACCAATTTCCCCAGAAAATTGCAACCGTTCGACGAAAGTAGTCGTCTTTAAATCTGCGGAAGGTGATGATGTCAGAAACGCCGATATACTGGAGTCGCTGATGTGAACCGCACCTGGTATCTTCACCCTTGGCAATCGCCCTCAACTTGGCTTCCAGCGTCTTGATCGCTTTCTCACTATACCTTGTCTTTGCGGCATCCTTGTGCGAGAGACCAACGGTATCCTTCAGACTTGCCAGGAAACTCGACGGGAGCCCGAAGCCATCTTGCGTACGACTCGCTGATATGCCTCCCGCGTCTGAACGACTAGTCGGTATGGGCCGTGCAGCAACGTCTTTTGCATGGAGGATGTCGTCATGCAGAGCGCTAAATTGCAACTTGGTCAGTATACCCAGCTCGACGGCACGGATGGCCGCTGCACTCACGCTGCTCTGAGCACTAGTTCGCTACGTTGCAGGAAGATGCCTCAGTCTCGTCCTATCTACAGAATTCGTACGCGCAGGACTCACGCCAATTCCGGTTCAGTTGCGCTGCCTGGGAATTGACGATTGTGAATCGATATCCTCTCGTGACATCGTGACCTTGCCTTTACTTACTATTCACAGATTTCAATGATTTCTTTGACATAGTCGAGATCCCTCTTTGCAGACTGTTGATTTTTCAAATGTTTTGGTGAACACCGGTGATTTGGCGGAGCCCCCTTGAAAACGAACTTACTTCATCTTATTGAATTGCTCGGAGAGCGCCCTCGTGTGGTCCGCACTCATGTTTGCCTTCCTTTCCCCTCTTGTGCTGCCACTTTTCGTTGATGATGATATGGTCTAGCAGCACTGAAGCTTTCAAGGCAAATGCGCCCCCGTCGTTGTACCGTGAGTTTTGGCTGGCTGTTCGTGGGCGAATCTTGCAACAAGTTGATCCGGAAAGCGGTGGATTCTTGTCAAGTGGCTACCAGAGGGCCATCAACTGTGTACGAGCTTGTGTACGTATGACCCGTATCAGCGGTGCAACACCAGACTCATCTTCTTCTACTTTCTCCAGATTTCAGCAGCATCCTTTGTCTCAATTCCATCATATGCAGCGTCATCGAGCAATCGAGGCTGAGAGCGCGAATAGCCGAGCTTGCAATTGCCACGTGCGGCATGGCGTTCATCCAGATAATTTCGCCACAAGGACGACGTGATCAAGCACAGCCCGATTGGAATCGTCTCAAGCACACAGCTCTTATTAACAAAATGGGACAGTCGTCGAGCACAAGCAAATGGCTCTTGCCGGAATCATGACGTGACTGCTATCTCCAGTACCTGTTTCGTCCATCTTCAACAGCTTCTTCAACCGCAATACCAAAGCTCATCAACTCAACGACCAGACTTCTAGCAAGGGAGAGAACCGTAATACAGTGATGGCAATATACACATCTATCGATTGAAGACGTGGACTATGAGGAAAATGGAATCGGACCGTTTGTGGGCTACGCGTAAAAGCAGTCTGAACCTGCGGAATGCAGATGGTGAAGTGCGAAGAAAGCCATGTATCTCGGTGATCACAGTCCAGCTGGATGGTCCGAGTCTTTCTGAGTTGAGCTTGAATACGGGCGAAAAGGTGCCAAGTTGGATTCGACGACATGTATGCCTAGGCGCGTCTAGCTTCCTTGCTGTCGAGAATGTTGATGACGATGTAAATGAAGAAACTGGCGCTGTAAATCGCGCACATCACGATGTTCAACAGCTTCAGGTAAAGGTTTCAGTATTAAGCATAATAGTTCCCACTTTGGAAAAACTCACCTTTCGTGACCGATACGAAAAGGGATTCTTTGACGTCGTCTTGTTGACATGGGCGATTCCCAGGAGCGTCTCGGTTCTGTACAAGGTGTGAAGCTTGACACCCAGAACGACGGTCATCCCACCGAGAAAGAGCGCCATAAAGCATGCCCAGGGGAAGTAGTGTGGTCTTGGTCTTCGTTGCGCTGCGTTCGTGGCGTAGGTAGGGATGATCATGGTGATAACCGCAAGGACGAGTCCAACAGCGACGAGGGGGAGGATGCCGATTCCGAGGAGACCAGCATTGAGGCGTGCTACAGCGACGATGGCATTAGCACTGGATCAGAGCTGTGGAATGATACGTCGAACTTACACATCTCCAACACATGCAACCCGAACACGGCAGCCATCAAAAGCACGAAGAGCGAACTCAACCCAATGTTTAAGCCCGACCGTGACCCCTTGACGGACGTAATCCCGGGTTCTCGTCTCCCTCGTCCCAACTTGGCACCCAGTTTCCCCAATAATCCACTGTTCATAAACTGCATCCCTACAGTTTCGTGATCGTCGTACTTTTCTCCCGGATAGTGGCTACGCATGGCGAAACAGGTGATGAAGCCGATGCAGAGGACGAGGGCGGGAAGCGGAACGATGAAGCTGTCTTCTGTGCATGTTGTCAGATCACCCTTGAAAGTGCCTTGACCGCCATCAGCTCGGTATCCGCAGAGAGACATGTTGTTGATTTTACGAGTATCGAGTATGCGATGCTATTGGAATCGTGGACGCTTTCGTCTGACAAGATGAGAGTGTTGCTGTATATAGGACCAGCCTGGGTACGGGGTTCGAGCAGCTGTTCGAGCTATAATCACTAATCAGGCGTCAGCTTCACTCATCATCATTCGACTGATTAGAAAGGACCGCGGAGGGAAAGATCAATCATACACCATACACCAGTCACTTACCGCTTCCGCCAAAATCAAATAGATCAATCAACGATCAATCTTTTCATTTCCGCGATACGAGCACACGGCTACACAGTTCCGTTGTCGAGCCTCAATTGTTGTCGTCTACCTGACCTCTCACAGCCCTCGGCCTGGTCAACCTTGATATAGTGTTTGATATCCATCGTTGAAGAGGAGGCCAACAGTCCCTTCAGCGCCGAATCGTCGGCAGGAAACACCGGTGCCCGTGGCTGGCCAAATCGGGACTGAAGAGGCAAAACTCAGTCCCGTTGCTGCTCAGCGATAGGTCGAGCGAAGAGAGACCTAGTAGAGACGTCATCTAGCGCATCTGGGAAGCATCTCCACAGTCCCAACAAGTATGTACATTGTGTACGATATTTTCAAATACCGCTGGCCTGCTGTACACCGGCCGGAACTGACCAAGTACAGTTGTTGACAGAGAATCTACTTGCACATTGGAACCCGATAACTCAAGCCCAATTCGAGGCCTGAGGGTTTCCGAAACCGACGCGTTGTTGCAAGAACGCGTCTTTCGATCTTGATGGACGTGTTTAATTTCTGTGGACCTTGCTTTGGGTTCAGACCAGAGTCTGGTGACCTGGCCTAAGCTGTGGAGCTAAGCTATAGCGTAGACGAGACTTGAGCTCGTTGATAGAGCGCTCGATAGAGAGCAGCAAGCTGTGTAGCAGAGGCCAACCGGTGTGCAGTCATGGCGACGAGCGGTTATGTCTGTTCATCATGCTGTCAATTGAACAGGGAGGACCATTTGACATACATAACAACGGTGCATTTGCGCAGGCCTCTGAGGTTGCTACATGCGGCTGGCCTCCCTTGACTCCCGTCCCCCGACGTGGGGATCTGGTTTCCAAGTCCCAAGGAGACGAGTCTATAGCTAGTCGACCACCGAAACAGCCCTTCACCTCGTGAGAGATCAGACACTATCAGAGAAGATCAGAGACGACAGCTTACTCGACATCATCCTCAGGATCATCAGACCATGACGAGGAGGCCTGCTGCGAACGACCTCATCCGCCGGGACGCTAAGCTGAGGCTTTAGCTGAAACTCCCGGAAGAGCGGAGCAGCATTCCGGAAGTGACGATTTAAGGGTGAACAATACGCGGATGTGCCTGGAAGCAAGTGCGGAGAAGTTAGGGGTCGCGCTGTAGTGCGCTCGCTTACAAGAAGTACGGCCTTGCTATGATGAATTGTGATGACCTTTTCGCAAAGGACTAGCTTGCAGGGCGTAGCGATGGCGACCCTTGTTTCTAGCTTGCAATCCTAGGGCGAGATATATATACTCGAGACCTCGAGACCGCTCTCGTCCCCGCTGTATTCCGTCTTCTGCATCGATCATCGTTGGATTCTTGTTCTTCATCATCACCTCCATTTCAGGTCGACACGCTACATCTGCGACATCCGTCCGCGACGTTTACTGCATAACTGATCAACCGTTATCACACCTCGACCACTCGACCACACTCGTTTTCGCAACAACAACGATCTTCTCTGCCAAAATGCATTCTTCTGCACTTGGGCTCGTGCTGCTTGCAGCGATGGCATCAGCCTCTCCTCTCCCATCATCTCCTCAAACTCGACCCGTCGGCCGAGCGTTTACCCTGGAACGTCGAGGAGGACACCCCCGTCACGCCGCCAACATGGAAGCCTTGATCTCCAAACAGAACCGCGTCTTGAGCAAGATGCACCGAACGCTCGACAACTACCAACTGAACACGGGAGCTCCCTTCCCTGGCCAAAAGACAACATCGGAGCGAAAACGTGATGTATTGAAAAAAGAGTCGTTGATGAAGAGAGATCCGGCGACATGGGGATTGGCCTTGGAGGACGTCGGCAGCGGAATGTGGTGGGCTGGTAATGTCTCTGTGGGAACACCACCTCAGACTTTTGAGGTCGATTTCGACACTGGTTCGGCCGACTTCTGGGTTACTGGAAAGGACTGCTGGTACTGTGTGAGTGATGTAGAGGTGCTGATAGGCAAACTATGGACTGACCCCTCATATCGCGTCTCATAGGAAACCGCTATCAAGGTATGTCTGACATTTTGTTAGTCAAAATGACGTTCCAGGCTAATCAGCGACCATATCCACCTTTCCTCTAGTATAACCCAAAAAACTCGACCACGGCGATCAATGTCCATCGAAACTTGAGCATCAACTACATAGATGGTAGTTCCAGCTCTGGACCGGTCTGGCTGGATACCGTCGCCATCGGCGATCTTGTCGCGGAAAATCAAGCTGTCGCTGCAGTCGATGAAGCTTATGTTGGCAGCAGCAATCCTGATGATGCCGTGTGGGCGTAAGTGCATCCGGCTTGGGACAAGGTGTGTTAAGGAAGCTTACGCTCGATCTTATGAATCTAGGTTGATGGGTATGGCTTGGCCAGCAATGTCGAAATCTGGCAATTCCACCTTTATGAGTGAGTAAAAGTTGCCATGACTGCTAAGCCATAGTATGGCTTGCTTACCATTCATTGCGAATCGTAGACACACTTACCTCCGGCAACGACATTCCAACGGCCCAGTTCAGCTTTTCATTCGATAACGGGACTGCAGAGCTGTTCCTTGGAGGAGCGAACCCAGACAAGTACCAGGGTGAATTCAGTTATGTCAACACTGCCCAAGATTTCTGGCGAGTCACTACCGGCGGACTGAGCTTGAACGGTCAGCAACTGAGCGAGGTTCAAGAAGCGATCATTGACACCGGTAAGTGCAGGAGAACTGTTCGAGGCGATCCAACCATCTCACTCCTGTTTCCCCTTTCCTCCCTCTGATAGGTTCCACTGCCATTTACGGACCATCTTCCACGGTTGACGATCTATACAGCCAGATCCCTGGCGCCAAGAACTTGAGCTCCGTGTACCAGAGCGTATACGCCGATCTGCGAGGTATGTTTGAGACTTGATAACCTGCGCACAACCTCAGCAGCGAGGCTAACGAATTTTACCCGGTGTGCATAGGTTGGTATGCTGTGCCTTGCGATTTCACAGAGACCGTCTCCTTCAGTAAGCGCCACTCCGCTTGTCTGCCTTTTGGCAATATCGCTGACTGTCGCCCTTCGGATTTCTTCTTGTTCCAGTCCTTGCCGGAGAGACTTTTGACATTGCACCGAATGTTTTCCTGCAACTCGGGCAGGTCCCCACAAACGCAATGTACTGCATCGGTGGCATCCTCGGGAGCGACAGCTTGCCCACCCCGTGGCTCCTTGGGGATATTTTCTTGAGCTCCGTCTACACAACCTTCGACATCACAAACGTTCGAGTCGGTTTCGCCAAACTCGCTTCTGCATACAAGTCTGAATAAGCCAATACCGACCCGGTGCGAAATCCAAACCTGAGCCTTTCATTCCTTTCTCAAGACACCTTACGGACACAACATTTCACTCGTTTCATGATCCGATTCGCTTGCCACGCCTTCCTAGTTTTGAAACACATTGTAGCCTTCATTCACATCGACAGACAGAAAAGAGTTCCCACTGCATGCCATAATGACAAACAATATTGATTACTCATTTACGCTAGTCAATCTTCTTAGACCAATGCCCTGTCCATGCATTGAAGTTATAAGTAGGAAGCCGTGTGGTGTCGGTTCCGATCTTTTCTCCCTTACCCTCCAGAACGGTCTCCCTTCCCTTCTTGATTTTCAAGGAGACGTCTCCGGGACCAAAAGGAACAAGAAAGGTTTGTAGTTCCTTCGTTGGTGCCAACATAATTCTGCGTTCGTATTGATCGCCCTCTCCTGCCTCAATCTTGATTGACCAGGAAGACGTCTTCTTGCTCTCGGGCAGCAATACCGCGACGGCGATGACGTCTTGGGCCTGCAAACCAGAAAAACCATCAGATACCGCATGGAGGATTCGATGGACACCCAAGAAACTCACCCAATCCGCATGCTCTGGTCTTCCTACCTTGTCAGCTTCGATTCTCAAGTCCTTCGGGTTCGTTCGATAAGTGATCCACACCTCGAGGTCCTACCGTGGTTTGGATGGTCAGCCACATGTTCTACTTCTGTACAGATGGACCTCTGCCTACCACGGGATTCGAACGCGGAAGACCTTTGTACTTTGCTGTAAAATATTTGGTCATCAAGCGCCATCCATCATGATCACGGTTCCTGGTCCATGCGTCCGACCCTGGCTGTGCACCTAATATTGGACCGATGTCTAACATAGATGAATAGGCCTCAATCAAGTGGAGCCGAAACGTCAAGCGTAAGACGAGGGTGACGTACAATGGGATTCTCCGAAATCGTTCCAACTGATAACCTGCACAAATTCTGGGTCAAAGCTGCTATCCAATATCTGCTGCCATCGTGACGAGTACAGGCTGTCGTCCGAGCGATAGATCCAGTTCCTGCAAGTTTAGCTAGTAAGACGGGTTTCCCCTCATCCACGGGATGAGCAGAATTACGAACTTGTTCCATGCCCATTGTCCTTCTGTTCCGTAATGAGTGAAGAACCATGGTGATACAGCGGCCATGTATGGTCGTTTCTGAGCATTGCAAGAGGGGTGTGAGATCAGCGAGAGGCTCTCGGCATGTCAAGCCAGTTACCGGTAACTCACGTCACGGATGAAGACTTCATCGCCTGCTGTGCTGATCGTATCATTACCTGACGGCCTGTGATAGGAAAACGTAGCATGATCAGATATGAATTTCGACCGCGAAAAGGCAACCAACCATCCCCCATTCCAATCGAAAATGGCATCCACAAATGGCATATTCAGTATCTTCTCGGGCGGAAGGAAGAACGACGGTATGAAGTACACCTGTAATAGGAGAAAGGTCAAGCTTCAGTTGCCGCATGCATTCAGGGACAAGAAACGTACATCAAGGTTCCTTCGCTTGCATTCTTGCAAGAACCCCTCCCATCCTGCTCCTCCAAAACTAGCCTCGCCGCCTCCAAAGGTACTCAGCACGATCTTCTCCGTCTTCTGGCCGATCTCTTCTGACCAAATCGTGTTCGATGCGTGTGGTCTCCAGACGGTGAGTTGACAGTCCATCTTTCCCAACTCTACGACAAGGTGTACGAGTCGTAGCATATCCTCGTGTGTGGCAGAGGGGAGGACGTTCATATCTAGGGAAAGGAAGAGCCTGAACGTGCGGTCCTGGCCGTCACCCTTTTCCGATCTCCTTTCTCCACATAGGCGATATGCTGTACGTGCCTGACTGATCTGCCAGTCTTCCGGGCCCATGTTTAGTGCGAATGCATCTCTAATCATGCAAGTCGTCGAAAGTCAGTTCGATTCAAGCAGCTAGCTCCAGAGCGACAGCTCTGGCAAGAACAAGCCGGGAGGACGTACATGCCTGTATCTTCGGCCAACCTAAAGTTCTCTTGCCAATCCGATTCCACGTAAGGGTGGGTATTTCCGAGCTGTGTAAGACGAGGAAATCTCGTTGAGCTGAACTGATATCGGGATAAAACCTCTTCCAGTCCGGCTTACCATGAAATGCGCAGTGACCAGTCTTTCTCTTCTACCACCACCATCATCGCCCTTGCCGAACCCAATATCCGCCGACTTGTGCGATGACGTCTTCCAGAACATATCAAGAAACGAGACGGTGATGATGAAAGCGACAACGAGGAGTAGTGTGCGGACAACGGGTCTGTTTGCGAGTTGGATTATCGACTGCTTCATCGCTGGCTTGACGTTTTTCCGAGCCGACGTCTACTCGGTTCCGTCGGGCCGATCGCTTTCAATCGTGAGAGCACTTTGAATTTTGCGAAACGATGGCCTTTGGTGTTGTCTGCATACGCTTTTGATAGAGATATGGCAACGGGGTAAGGATCAACGCCCCTCGAAGGTTGTCGCACACCAGCTCAGGTCTTCAGTTTTCAACAACGCGTTGTGGCTGAAGTTTCTCTGAGACACGTCATGTTCGATTCATACTCGCGTTCAGCCAAAGGATCCAAGTGACTTGTACCATCGTCCTGCCGTAGCATCCTTGGTAAGCTCCACCAGAGATTAAAGATTGAATCAATCGGGACAGCCACTTGCTATACCCACTCTGCGTATGTACCATCCCGAGCGTCAGCAGGGTTTGGCGTATGGCAGCAAAAGTAGTGTCACCAAGTGGGCTGATTTTCGGAATTCTGGTTCTGCTGTTCCGCCGTTCTCTGGCAAGCCTGCGTCGTTCGGTGAGGAGATGCACGGGGCTTCATCCGCTGTCAACCCGTCAAGTAGTGTCGAAGGAAACATACCCGTGGTCCTCAAAGTGAGGAGAGCTGTGAGGAGACCGATAACTACTGCTGACATGACCGAACGCATCGCGAATCATCATCGATTGCTGGACAGTACAATCGATTTCTTCTCAAGATATTCCGTGCCGGTCTCGGCTCGGAAGGGTTATTTGACATGTTGAAGCCATGCAGAAGCAACGCGAGGCATGACAGTTACCGCGTCCGCAACGCGTCCAATGTGTTCAAGCAGTATCTACGCCAGATGCGCGTTTTGCGAGGTTGGTCAGGGGGGGAGCATATAACGACGGCAGGAAGCGAGGGTTGCAGCGATGACAATAAGTCACCACGCACTCCTTGAATCCCTATTCGTGAACGTGGCACCGACTGGATCGGCTCCTCCCTCCTCCTCCTCTCCCATCAACTTGATCAAATCAGCTGGCTGATCATCATCCCATCAATCATCATCCATCAATCATCGCCGAACAAGGCCCTCCTCCTCCCATCAAACACCTTCAACCTCGATATATCCGATCGTCGTTCAAGTATATCACCTATCTCTCCCGTCCTCCCGACTGTGCACTGCTGGCCGGTATCACATACTTCACCGAAAGATCGACGAGCAGCACAACAACTCAAGGGCATTTGGAAGGGGAATCACCGTTACAAGAGTGAGTACTTGATGCCTTTGGACTCATGGCTTCCACGGCGACGGCGTTCTTCCTTTCTTCCACTGCGATATGGCTTTGTTCGCGGGATGAAACGCCGGGGAAAAAGATGAAACGCCATTATCGGGCCAGGGGCGAAACAATGGATTTCTCGATGGTGAAACGCAGGATTGATTGCGCGGTCTGTTGAGTGATTCGCATTGACGGGGAAGCTGACGGGGAGAGTTCCTTGTTTTCTTATCCTCCCCCTTGCTGGATGGGCGGCGCAGCCCCTCATCATCGTCTCGTCGTGAATATCTGCTGCTCATACCAATATAACTGCAACTTGCTTACGTTCTTGCAGCGCCTCATCTACACCAGCTTTGACAGCACAACCGTTTAGCTTACAGCTCGTCAATCTTCGACGTGCTCGATACCACCCTTCTTTGCTCTCCGGTCGATTGACTCGGTCACGACAGCAACACAACTCTCGTCCACCCCCTTGGGTTCTTGTTGATCAAGCCCTGCGAATCGGCCAGTACCTATCGACACAACGACGATCATATTAGATCTCAACATGATACCTCGCGTCTCTCTCTCCGGCCTCGCCATTTTCCTGTTACCCCTTGCGGCTCGCGCACACATCGCTCTCTGGGACGAGGCCATGTTTGGATGGAACGACGACCCGAATCAGGTGGAGCCTGCATACCCTCTAGCGGATCTGTCGTTTGATGACTGGTGGCTTCACGGAAGCGCGTACAGAAATACCCCGCCCAAGGCGGGTGTGTTCATGGAGTTGCCTTCTGGTGGCGTCTACCATGGGTATACTTCTTGTAACAAGCAGCAATCAAAGTGAGTCTTACCTGTTGCGATACCTGCGCTTTCGAAGACTCACTGCGAACGGCGGTATCCTAGATACGGGACGATTGCTACAGAAAGAGACGCCACCATTTACGCCTGCAAATCCAGCACATCCAACCCCGCCGACGGCAAAGGCGCCTTGCACACGGGTGATACTTGGGCTGATCCCAATCCGCACGACGTCAAGGGCACCAGTATCGCAATAGCCTATGAATCTGATATCAACAAGGTCACTCCCGAGTCGTTTGCAGTGGTTTCTACCAACTTTACAAGCCCTTGGTTCCAGCAGACCGACTATCATATCCCCGGAGACCTGCCTGCTTGTCCTGACGGAGGATGTCTTTGCATGTGGTGTAAGTTCAAGTCGCTACCGTCATACTTTCAGACCTGATCGGTCGTTTGTCGTTGTTTCCATGTTGTTCAGCCTGGATTCACTCCGCAGACGGTGGTAGCGAACAGATCTACCAGCTGGCGTATAGGTGCAAAGTCACCGGTGCGACTGGATCTCGCCCGATTCCCGCTCGTAAGTCCATCTGGAACGCCCTCCATCACTGTTTATCTCTGACAGCTCGACCCCTTGTAGCGCAAATTGCGAAGAAGTGCCACTACCCCACGGATACCAGTAACTGTACTGTTGGCTCCAAACAACCTCACTACTGGCTGCAAAAGGAACGAAACAACAATTTCCAGGGATACTACGATCCGCCGTTCTACAATGGTGATTACGGATTCATGGACGGCGCACAGACGGACTTGTTTGCGAATGTCGCTGCTGCTGTTCCTCAGAGTGTTTCGTCTGCAGGTGATATTGCTGTGACCAATGTCGTGAGCTCCGTCGCTTCGACCAGCGTCGCCGGGGAGAGTCTATCTACGACCTCCGAGGCCTCTGAAACGAATGCTCCGCCATCGACGAATGCGTCCCCGACATCAGTCGTAGTCGCTAGTACAACGTCGTCGCCATCGAGCAGTTCACGTCTCTCATCAACATCGACGGCAACTACCGTCCCTGCAACGATCTCGAATTTAAATGCTACTGCCGCCACTGCAAGCACAACAGGATCGACAATCACAGGCGCGAGCTCCAACTCTGCGGGAAAAACCTGTCGACGTGTCCGAAGACCGGGAACACTTCGACGTCGCCGCAGATCGTCCGATAACGTTGCTACGACGGCGAAGCGCATGTTCAATCGTCCCGCAGTTCCAGATATGCGTGTTGGTACTGTTACCTCGCCATCCAGTGGAACGGAAGCCGAGCCGCGGAGAGATTTTGCGCCGACAAGGCGCCGTGCCGTTGAAGCTGCCGGACTGGAAAAGATGCAACATGCTAGAGAGATCCGCGTGGCGCAGCTAAGAGGCGGACGAAGCGTGCCGTTTTGACAACTTGCTTACTGGTCAGCAGAAGTTGGATTGTCCAGGTTTTCATTTTGTAAGGTGGTTCTTGTAGTGGTGCCTGTTGCACTCTTTTTGTAATTGGGGACTCCGGAAGTGAATCCAACGAGGATGGAACCTCATGCTTAATGCATGAGATGTAATATTGATTAAGGGTCACGTTGAGCGAGAACGCTGAGATATGATGTTAATATCGTTTTCTGAAACATTTCGCTGAGTAGCATCATTATTCATATTCGGATACAAGAGCAGAGAGTATAATAGTAAAGATCAAGCACAGAGCAAGAACGGATCACCTGAAGTAGGCTTGCATGGACTCTTTGGTCGATAATTAAACCCCCCCAATAAAGAGTCTATTCGTCGTCAGACTCATCTTCATCATCCTCTGCTTCCTCCAACCACTATCGAATCAAGACGAGGTAAGGCACCAGTTTCAGAACGCTGAAGACACCATGCGAATCTCACCTTGATGAAGGGACCAGCTGCAGATCTGACCTTCTTGCTGACGTCCTTGTCGACGTACTTCTTGCTCGTATGTGTTCCCCAGTTGATCAAGAGCTCCTCTTCAAGGATATCGGTTTGGTAGAGGGCCATGAGGACCTTGGGGATAATCGGAGTGAGTTCCGGGTGAGATACACCGACGTATCGTTCGAGTCCGCCCAAGAAAGCCTTTTGAGCCTTTTCACCAGATGCAGTGAACTGGTCAAGAAAGTACGTCTTAGCAGAGAAAAATTGTACAGGTACCCCGAGATACTCACAGCATTCAGGATCTTTTCCCACTTTTCAACATCCTTGACCATGTTGTCAGACCAAATGTTCTCGGCGACAGCAGTGGCGACCTTGGGCTTGCCCCAGACACCCATCTCCTTGGCTTGAGTGACGATCTCAGCCTCAGTGGCGGTGTCCTTGTTCTCGGACAACCACGCTCCAAAGGCATCGTATTTGGTTTCACCCGCGTTTTCGTCATCGTCATCCCCGAGTCCACCAGAGAACCCATCAACATTGACGGCGAGATTCTTCATTCGAGCGGCAACGGCGTCGGCGGAGGTGTCAACGGCCCAATCATCATTAGCGGCACGGTTGGGGATCGGTGCGGTCTTGAATTGCTTCGCAATATCGTCCTCCTCCTCGCCACCTTTGCCGTTCGTATTGATCGTAGGGATGTTTAGGCCCGCCATCTGTGCATCCCGCATCGCTTCGGCCTCAGCGTACTTGTCCTTGGGAACAGGGGTCTCGTCGCCGCCTTTGCCCTTCTTGCTCTTCTTTCCACCCTTTGAGCTTCCCGCAGGAGGATTCTTCAAGATGAAAGTGGTCAACTTGTGTCGCATGTCGATGGCGCTGTGTTCTCCACAAGCCTTGCAGTCCCGAGTGATCTCTTCCTTTTTAGGGTCGACAATCAAGACAGTTTCAGGATTCTTGCATGCTGCGCAAAGGACGAATTTGTCGATAAAGGCGTCGAGGAGTTCTCGAAGACGATCCGCTTGGTGTTGACCGTTGACGAGGTACCTGTCATTGGCGAACGAAGTCTGCGCGCCCAATTCGCAACCAAAGAACTTGGTGGGATCTGCATAACAGCAGGTTGTCCGTTAAAAACGTGTATGGTCAACCATGACCAGATTCAGCTTACAAGTGGCAGGTCGGCTCAAGGCTTTAGCGATCTCATCCATGTTGGGAATGACGGTCTTGATACCGTTTCCTTTCCCTTCGATCTTGGTCTGCAAAGCAGGCATTTTGTATCGCTGAAAGGGGGAAGAGATGACGCTTGTCAGGTGAGAAATTGCTGGAAGCGGACAGATCGACTTACATAGAACTTGTCATCGACATCTCTTCGGATGTTAACGGTCGCCATATTGGATGGATACTTTTATTAACTTGCTGGTACGTTATGGGCGAATGCGGTGTTTGTAGCAGTAACAATACCTAATTTGCGATATCGAGCGTATCTTGAAAAGCTGGGATTCAACCGAAGACTCGATGAAAACTACGTATATTCGGCTTATCGTCTACGACACGACGATTGACAATTTGTATGGGTGAATGGCGGAATTGTTGCTGTTTCCTTTTGGTGGTTGCGATGAATGACAATGGCATGAAAAGGCTTTACTGTCTTTCACCGGTGTTTTTAAATGTGTTTGGATGAGATTGTCGTCGGGTTCGAGTGAAGCTTGTTACTAAGTCGTCACCTAAACAAGTTTAGTGTGAGTTCGCAAAATAACATAAACGCCGGATAACTGTAGTCAAAAGGCTTACGGGTTAAAGTTCGCAGACGGCGATGATAAAGCAGACAGAAAGCGTCTTAACACGAATCGAGGGTTTGCTACTCGATGGCAAGGACGTTGAAAGCAGAAAACGACATTCGTGCACTTGTGAGACGCACTTCAGCTCAGCCCACCAGATTTGCAAGGGAAGGCGCCGGGAAGGCGACGAGCGAAGGTGAGACAAACGTTGGCGGGGCGATCGAACCTGCCAAATTCGTCGGTCACCGTGAGAAGCTGAAAAGCCGATGCACGTGATGTCCGGATTTTGTTTGTTGAATGTTTGGCACACCATTCCCTTTGTATATAATCAGCGTTCAATCCTCCGACAAGCGTCAACGCATGCCAAGACGCCTTCCCAGACAAGATCCCGCCTTGACCCTCATTGTAGCATGGTCGTTCGTTGTCCGACTTCGTCTTCGATTGCACTTTCGTCGACCTAATCGCAGCAATGGCCAAATCGTGGCCGTTACCGACTGCCACCGCGAAGGGCACGCTTTTCCAGTATCACTGCCTCGATCTGGACGGTCAAAGCGGACTATCATCAGGAAGGGTGCAAGTCGTTGTCGGAATCGGTTACGGGGGCTCGTCGGTCAAGGAGGAAATCACGTCTGGTTAAAATGATGAGACTTACCAACACTATAGAGTCAAGCTCGGACAGCAGATAGTATCCAACATGGGCAAACTTGTTTGCTCGGAGCTTCTTGCTGATGTCGAGGGTTCGGTCCAACCTACCAGTCTGCTGAAATATCAGTCGTGATTTCCTCCTTGTTGCGGTGCTGTATGTATATAGGGACTGGATGGCCGTTTTGCATTGAAATGCATTTTTGAGGTCAATCATCTGTTCGTTCATCTACATAGTTATACCTTTCGTGCAACTGCAGGAATTGGGCACCATGCCAACTGCGCATCGCCAATACTTGAACTATGAGAACTAAGCGACCATGCCAATTGTGCATCGCCAATGCTTCGAACGTCGTCGCTCGTTTGCATCAAGTCTGCATCCTCTCGAGTATACCAATGCGTCGTCTTGCGACATGTATATATGCTACATACCTTCGCGGTAACCTTCCAGCCACATCGTTCTGATTTCTATTCCACCTTCAAGTGCACGGCACCATCATCAACGTCGTCCCCATCTTCCTCGGCCTTGCCGTTTTCCAGCACCTCTTCCGTAACGTCTTTCACCTTGCCCTCTTCATCCACCAATTTCTGCCTCAAGGTATTCAGCAGACTCTTCTTGACATCCGACTGAGCCTTGTTGTCGTCCATCATTCCGCCAGGACCAGCGCCCGAACTCGTGCTTTCTCCTGCAAGCCCGGCAACGGTCGAGGGCGCTCCGTTGCCACCGACAGCGTCGTCTAATTTCAACTTGGTGATGCCGATTCGATAGATATCCTCCTGAAGGTAGAAGCCAACCGAGTGAGTTGAGTTCCCGGGAGCCAGCTGAAAGCAACATACGTCTATGGTATTCCGCGTGAGTAGCTTGATAACTTCCACTTCACGTGTTTGCCCCTGAATGAGAGAAGGTTCAACTAGGAGCTCCAGGTAAGTACGGCAATATACGTACGATACGGTACGCTCGGTCTGCCGCTTGGCGATCATTGTGCGCTGGAAGAGGCAGGTTGGGTAAGATTTCTGCGCCGGACAAAACCGAGACTTCGTCTTACGATTGAAATCCTGATCAAAGATACAGACGACCGAAGCAGCCACCAAGTTGATGCTACGCAACGAATACCGTTTCAGCTATAATCGGCGAACAGTAGATGTGCGAACTCACCCCATGCCTCCTGCTTTCGTCGACAGCAGGAACACCTTTATGTCATTATTATTTGTAAACTCATCCACCAGACTTTGACGTGTATCGACCTTGGTACTACCGTCAAGTCGGATATATTTGAGATTCATTTGAGCAAGAATGACTTGAAGAATGTCGAGCATTTGCGTAAACTGGACACTCCGCTGGTTTGAGTCATGTTTGCATTACGAATAGGATCTGCCGCACATACCTGAGAAAATAGCAGTATTCGCTTGTCTTCCTTCTCGCTATCTTTGATTACCTTCTTAAGCGCTTTGACTTTTGCGACGTCCATGAAATATTTTATGTCTATCGCGTGGTGTCTGACGCTCTGATGGGAAAATAAAGTCAGCAGTCTGAGCTGACGACGTTCAAGGAAAAGCGCACTTTATATCGTTGGCAAAAGAAGAACAGTTCCGCATCGGTCATTACCTGATAACAAGCGGGAATCCCATTAGCACAACGGAGAAATCACACTCTCCTCTTGTGCTTACCTCCATGTCTTCAACGATCAGGTCGTAATTGCTCGTCGCAAACTCCGGCTCCAACATGCAATCTCGTGCGACAGCCCGGATCTTCTTATCGTCATACACCTTGCGGAATAGCAACGGGTGCAGCGCCGCTTTCCGAAGGTCCATCAGGATGTTGGCGGAAGCGTCATCCTTCTTCTCCAGAACCGCCTTTCTCCCCCGTTTCGGTTTCGGTTCTTCACCTTCAGGCAGGTTTTGCTGAGCGAGCGCCGAAGACGAACGCCGCAGAGTTTCAAGATATAGCTGTTTCTGACTCGGGGGCATTTCGCATTCGATTACTTTGTCTGTTTTTAGGGGCAGATCTTTCAGGACCTGAGAGAAAAGTAAGAACTGCTGTTAAGCGGGCGCTATCAATTGAGAGGGCGGCGTACTCACCTGCGCTTTCCGTCTTCTCAACACGAACGGAGTCATCATCGCTCGAGCTCTTGATACTCGTTGCTGGGAAAGCATGTTGGCGGAGCCTTTGATATGTACTTTGAAGATCTGCCGCAGGTGTTCTTCGGCTTCCGTGAAGATATCCTCGTGAATGAAGTTCAAAAGAGACTATATCACGGGTCGGTGAGCAACAGCCTTTCTGCTGACCGTGAAACGACACGTACGACTAGCTCCTGCAAGTTGTTCTGCAGGGGCGTACCTGTCAGCAGGACCCGCCAGTTGGATCTGATGAGAATCAGGCTTTTATATCGTTGACTCTCGAAATTCTTGAGAGTATGGCCTTCGTCGAAGATGCAACACTACGAAGAGGCTTCGAGTTCACACCTGGATAGCATCGTACTCGGCAAATCACTCACATCGAAATGAATCTTGCGGCGCAAAAACTTGTTGTCATCCGGCTTCCAAGCCATATCGTATGTTGTGAGCAACACCTCCAACTCGTCATTATTTGCCATGTCGATGTATTCTTCTCGAAGATCGAAACGTTCATCTTGGGACCCGTAATATGTCCGGACGTCGATGTCTGGAGAAAATTTCTGGAATTCCCGGACCCAATTCTCAAGGGTTGATGAACTGCTCACACGGCAGTCAGCTAAGTTGTGTCACGGCAGTCGAGAGTATCACCTACGGAACGATAATTAGATGAGGCCCTTTTGTTCCCTTCTCCCTCAACAAGGTAAGGAACGATATGATCTGCATCGTCTTTCCCAGACCTATGTTGAGTCGTGTCGGTGTCAGTGAACGACAAGATCATGACAAACGCGTAGAAAACTCACCCATGTCATCCGCTAGGATGCAACTCAGACCCTTCGAGTAAAGAAGATTCAACCAATTCACACCGAGTAGCTGATAATCCTTCAGCACCACGTCGTTCTTCAGTGTCTTTGGTGGTTCGGTAACAAACACCTTCAAGATCGATCTCCGCTTCTTGTCTTGTTCCGTCAAAATCTCCGCTTTGATCTTTGCCACGTCGACCGAGGTGACGTGCAAACCGGTATCTTGAGATAGTTGACCTCCGCCACTTGATCCAACGTCTGGCGTTCCAGTCCGACTCCTGTTATCTCGGGAGCTACCCGTCCAAATCTCCATGATATCCGCGATATCTTTGCCAATGTTTTCGCATTTTGTAAGACATCGGTCGACTTGAAGGTACCCCTGAATGACCTCGATATACTGCTCGAACAGACCAAAAGATACGCCCCTTCTCTTGGTAAGCTTCTTCCTGAGTTCTTCGACCGTCGCAAATGGTCTCAAACTGATAATAATCTCCGCTTGCTCTGCCGAACAGGCTATCGAGATGACCAGAATCAGCAAATTGCTGAGCGAAGAGTATATTACGGATTGGGCATACCGATCGTTCCTGTCAATGTTTCTGCCGTGCAGGTTTTAAACACTTCCAACGCCTTGACCTCGTCCATATGCTGACCATCCTCATCGACTTCCATCTTATCTTGACCCTTTCGTACGCCCTCGACATCCGAATCATCGTCCGTGATCGCCTCGTCATCGGAAATAGTCACCGCGCTCTGTTGTCGTTGCTGTTCGACCTGCTTGGTTTTCTCCCCCTCCTCGGATCTCAACGGTGACGACGCAGCGTCTCGCGTAATCTGAGTTACTTTCCGTTCCTTTCGATTCGCATAAATGGCGGAAACCGTTGTCGGATTTTTCCTCTGTATAGGCAGTACCTGAGCGGGACTGGTGAACAAGGCCCCACTTGAGGAGCCATGTAACGGAACGGGCGCTCTCGTCGCAATAGGTTTAATGGTCTTGACCGATGCAACACCAGGAGCTCGGTAAGCTACTCCTTCGTGGGCTGCTTGAACTCGCTTTAGGATTTCTGATCTAGATTCATCCCCGTGATGGATGTATATCTCCTCAATGACATGCATTGGGACGGTGGGATACATCGTTTTGAGACGATGGGGAGGCAACGAGTCGTTATTGGAGAACGCCCCTGTTCCTTGATGTCGAGGCCGATCCGGGGTGGATACCGCTGCGCTAAAAGAGGGGCTGGAACCATTCGATCCGGAGTTCCTCGTCAGCGAGACTCGTTGAGGACCCGAGCTCGAGCCGAATCCTGGCGTCGACGCTCTCGGGTTGGACGAATCAGAATCGGAAAGCGGTGTCGAGACCTTTAAACCAGATTGCATGCGTCCCACCAATGCCGCTGAACCGCTTCGAGATCCCAATGTTGGACTACTCGGGGTTGCCGAACCCGACTCGACTGCTTGCTTCTTCCTCGGCGGTAATCCGTCACCGTCATGTGTGGAAGCACGTGAATCTGGCCGTGTGATCGGTTGTCCTCCAGCCATGTTCATCAGCCCTTCCATCATGTCCTGACCATGCCTCAGCGCTGCCTTTTCCTCTTCGGTCATCTGCAAGACTTCTCGTTTGCGGGGTTTGTTCAGGCTCGTGGTTGCAACGTCGGATGGTCCGCCGAAGAGGTTGCTTCGAATGGCAGCTGCTCCCGGGCCCGAGACAGCATTGTTCTTTGCTCCGCCATAGTATTTTGAGTCTGGACCGCTGGGACTAGACTCGGGAGCGAGGATTTTAGAGCTCGACAAAGAGCTGTTGTTCATACGGGAAGGACCAGGTCGAGAATAAACGGATGACGAAGGTGCTTCTGGTGATATAGATATTTCGGGAGACGTAGATCGAATTTTCGCCTGCTTTTGTCTCTTGTTCCTAAGCTCAGCGAGCGCTGCAGCTTTCTATATGCCAGGAAAGAGGATGGTCAGAGCTTGCGGACGAGATTGCAGCAAGACGACGATACTGACTCCAGAGGAACCCATGTTTCAGAATGACCATTAACGGATCTGCGTCGGGCGATATCAAGAATTTGCCTATTTCCCCGCGTCTTGGGTATATGGTATCGGTGGTCAGGACGGAAGGACAAGGACGATCGTGGTGTTTGGAACCCGGCTGATTGAAGCACTCTCCGGCACTTACCAGCTCAAAGGTCGTCGATCCGCTTCACAAATTCAGACGTTTCAGCCACTCCTCGCTCGGCGCCCGAGATACGCGTTCAGTACACAGCCAAATCAAAGCGCGTGGTCGCTGTACAGTACCAGTATGTGTTCCGTTCCAGTGATCAGTGATCAGGGTGATGATGAGGGTGATGATGATGATGGAGCATGGATGAACAGGATAACAGTAGTATAACACTCAGTCAAGCACACAATACTCCTCAGACTCGACAGACAGCATGGCCCGCAGAACGGCATCCAACCAGTCGTCATTGACACCCCTAGACACCAAGCAGAAGCAGAAAACCACCACCTCCTCCCCGTCATCGCAATCACCACCAATGTCGCCCTTGCCAATAGCTCTACAAAAGACCTCTTCATTCTCGGAAAGGCTGATACCGGTGCCGATATCGTCGTTGAATCTGTCTGAACTGGATTCGACTCGGCCATTGCCGAGTGTCCACATCAATAAAGCGAACCTTGTCGAGCTGAAGAATGCGTGTGACGATGCCGTCAAGAGCGTGAGTGTGATGTCGCTCTCCCTGTTGCAATTTCCGTTGGCCTAAATGACCTGCTCTTGTCACAGATAATGAAAGACTATCAGTTTACCGAAATCCATACGCATACCGATATAAAGCTCGCGCTCGGATGGCTTGCCGTGCTGGTAGCAGTCGGAACTGCGGGATACAGCTACAAGATTGGATTCGAAGAGAGCAAAGGAGTAGCCACCGCAGGAGTCGTTACGTGAGTCTTCCCTACTTGACGCAGCACAGTTGAGACAGCCTAATCCTGACATTTTGCACTAAACAGATATTTCATCCTATCCGGCATTCAGCTATTCTACGCATATTATTTCGAAGGCTCAAAGATATACATCGGGAAACGTAAATCTCTCAGCAAGAGGGTACGTCTCATCTTCTCCTTATCTTGACTGGTCCTTTCTGTCATGACTCACCATCCCCTTTTGATCATGTACAGATCGAAACCGAAGTCATCCGCATATCATCCCGCACTCTCCCCTCATCCACTACAACCCCACCACAACCACCAAGATATCTCCTCAACTTTTCCTACCGTCGGTCCGCGAACAAGAACAAGTCGCTTATCAGGAGGAAACGTGAACTCGTCGAGGCGTCTTTTGGGGATTTGGTGGATGCTAAAGGTGGTGTCGAGCAGGAGCGTATTCGAGATTGGGTAGGGGATGTCGTTGCAAAGGTTGTCGGCGGGAGCGGGGAGGAGTTGAGTGTCAATCATGACGGAGGGTTGTCGACGGCGACAAGTCCGGCACAATAAAGACAGAAGTTGTGGTTCATCCGTAGAGAGCCGTCTTATGCTATAATTCATTACAATGTCCATAATGTTTCCCCTTCTTACCCCTGACTCAGCGGAACATGGCGGTAGCCTGTAGCGTACGGAGTCTTCTTCCGCTACGGGGTGGGATGGGTTGAATAACCGATGACCACGATACTATGCCTTTGTGCAATGCGCTATTTTGACTTCTTGTACAACCAGGTTTACAATGAGCGACGCTACTTTCACGCTTGCCTCATTCCCGACAAGGATTCCGATCCGGACAAATGCCATTCCCCGTCTTTGGTGTAGATGCCGTGTTTTCGGATGTTCCTGAGCACAACAGAGGGTGAAATCAAACTTTTCAGAGAAACGAACTGTCAACCTGACACTTACTCTAGCCTCTCCAGATTCAAGGCAGCGAGGTGATGGTACTTGGCCTATAAACCCAGTACGTCAGCACGACTGGCCAAGAACATAACAAGGAAGGTGCTTACAAAGCTCTTCATGGTCTCTATGACTAATGCAGACGTCGTGTCTATCCTTTTCGCGTCATTGATCCTTCCTTGATTCCAATACACCTGATTCCTTCCGGTCAGATATCGACCGACGATATGCCAGATTACGACGAAAGCAGGCTCAATCTTGTTGTGCTCGTGCGGATCGGTTGCTTTCCCGAGTTTGGCCACGAATTCAGCATAGGTCATGGCGGTCTCGTCTGGTAGGTCGTCGACGCTCTCGGGATTTGCCATGGATTTCAGTAATTCGAGGTTCATGGATACTCTGGAAACCGCGGGACCTCGTTAGCTTATGCAGCAAAGATATGCGCATCAATTGGACTTACGTATTCAGCAGGGCGTGTACCCAAATCTTGTCTCGAGGGAATCCTTTCCGGATCTTGCTGCCACCGGAACCGGGACCACCGACGACAGGAGGAGAGGATATATCCGCCGGGATGGCGCCTCTCATCACCTCGAACACTTCTGCAAGCTCGAGTGTTTCTCGTTGAATCGAGGATAATTGTTGTTCGCGTTTGGTTGAGTTGCGGGTGTTTAAGCAAGTGATTCCGTTGAGGAGACTGCGATGGCATGGATAAGTGGCAACATTCAAGGTGGTCGGGCAAGCACTCACTCTGAAGCTTTGCCAAGCAGGAAAAGCAATTTCACCTCAAACGCAAGGGCAGTGTCTTCTCGCCCTTGAGGTATGCCAATTGGATTCAACAGTTCATATACAGACTCGTCGCGGAGATGAATAGCATGGGGATTATCCTAGCAACGGAACGCGATAAGCTAACGGGAACATCTTGAAAACGTGCATCTCACTCACCGCCAGAGTAGAAAAAAAATCAATAGATTCAGGCCAAGGAGTTGTGATTTCCATGTCGTTAATGGCTGTGCTCAGGGATCAGCTCGTACGGCAAGCGATGAGTGATTCAAGCTTATGTCACTTACAAGATCCATAACCCAGAGCTACAGATACATGAATCAGGATCAGCTATGTATAGATGTTAGTCGTGCACGGCGTGAGCGTACCTAAACTTCCAACCCGTTCAGCAGACCAAATGGACCAGCTATCAAAAGGGTTAGAAATCAAGTCAGCACATTCGGTAGTGGAGCGGTGACGCAATGCGGAAGGCGCCGTACAATAGGTGTATCCGTTCACCCAACTCGGCGACATCGATGGCCGGCGGCAAGGTCACGGTGTATCCCTTGAGCTGCAGCAAGACTCGCTGCTGTTCCGAAACGTTTCTGTTCGAATCCCGCTGTGCCAAACCTTCACTTCTCTCTCCGCCAGCGTCTCCGCCTCGTCGTTCACCCCCGAAATCGCTTTCGTAATCAGCCTCTGCAGGATTTGGTGCATCATAGTCATTCAGTGAGATGCGATTGAGACCGGCGGTGATCGCGAGCTTTAGACCTTGACCGGCAATGATCCATCCTTCGAGTAACCTCCCTTCCGAATACTTGACTTGCGCCACCAACGCACAGGATTGAATCGTGTCAATCAACCTCGAGGGATCGTGGTGAGTCGAGTGAAACGTCAAGGCTGATATTTCTCGTTCTGCATGGGCCAGGAAATATGGTCCGAGAGCCTTTAGCGGATAGGTGGCGATTTCGTTCGGGTAAGGGCCATACGGAAGCAAACATGTTGCACTGAGGATGGCGTATAAAAGGCAATGATGAGGTCTGGCGCCAAAGCCGATCAAGGAGGACGCAAAGCGGTTGATATGCCTGGTGTACCCATAGGACGTGGCGCGCTCTTGAAACATGGTCATTCTGATCAAAAGGAAAAAGGAGAGTCGATGACGATGAGCATCCTTGTCGCTCAATTTATATCGAGAAACTCACAAAGACCAGACCACTTTTTCCCCGACTTTGCTCTCTGGAGAAGAAGCCTCGTTGATCACGTCCTCGACCCCTTTCACCAACTTTAGTATCAACTGCTTGATACTGGCTGATCTCGAAGACGTAGGAAATGCCGCCTGATTATCAGTCGGTGCTGGAGACCTGCTGAAGGGTCGCGATTCTCCATGCTCGTCCACCCTGTTGTCCTGTTGTACGTCTTCCGCGGCAGCGGCAGCGGTCAATTGATGATGCAACACGGTTTCCTGGGGTGGCAAGTCATCCAGAGAATGCATGTTGAAGTGGGAATCTCTCGGGCTTTCGTGTTGCTGCGCCTGTTCGTGTTCCACTCCATCAGGCATCTCCATGTCCCGCAGGGTCTCATGCTGGACATCTTCTTGTTCGTGTTGAAGCTCGTCTTGTTGTCGCAGGCGTTCTGCTTCGGCGGCCTGGGCAACCTGATTCAGAATCGGATCGATATGAAGCGTCTGATCCAAATCGTTGACACCATCCTGGCCAAGATCTTCTTGCCCTTGAGGCGGAGTGTGGACATCCATCATCGGAGCAGGTAAAGGAGAAGGGGAAGCGGATTCTTCGATTGATGTCAAGGTGTCGTGCAATCCCGAATGAAGTGGATCGCCAATCTCGCCCAATCGCTGCTCAAGTTCAGCTATATTGCATAGAAACTCAGGTCAGGTCTATGGAAAAGCTGACATCCAAGATCTTTGCGCGACTTACCCAGTCTATACTCTAGCAGTTCAACCTTGGTCCTCGGCTTTCTTTGGCTGTAGATGCACTCACGACTGGGCTAAGGAAAAGAGTGATCCAGGAAACTTGTTAGCTGAGCCCTACACGCCACCTTCACACGTCATGACTCACATTCTTCGCACAATGCCCGCACTCTGGCCTGACGCCGTCACATCGCAGTTTCCGCCGCTTACAGAAATCACAGGCTCCGCCTCTAGGTAGCACCTTACCACTCGCACGGGACCGGGCTTGACGACGACGGATCTCATCTATTGAGAGGGGTTGATCCGGATCGATGGACACGCTCGTTGATGGGCCTACACCGACGTCTCCATCATCAAGCGTGGATTTGTGTCCTCCCGATCGGCCAGGTCTTCGACGAGACGATGATGGAGCTGCAATGTCCGTCAGATCTTCGCCGTATTCTGCCGTCTCGTTTTCGTGGTTCGAAACGTCGGATGCTTTCCGGGCGTAATGGCGAGAACGAGGAGCCTTGCCCGAGGCGGGTTCCCTTCTCGCAGATTCCGAAGAAACGTCGATGCTGGGATCCATTGCGAGATGGTCCACATTCTCGACTCGCTCTGTCGTCCCTTCTTGCTCGGCGTTGACATGGTTGTTGGATAATGTCGTCTCGACATTGAGCTCTCCGACAATGTCGAGATTGATATCCATATGTTCCGGGTGATGCTGTTCCGCATAGTTGACATGGTAACCACCAGACGAGTGCGGTATCGATGGCAATCGCATATCCGGATTGGGAAACTGATTCGTCGAAAGATGGTGATCGTCCAACACAGCGGTCGGGTGTTCCTCGGAATACTCTGCCGAGACTTGAGGTTCAGCGTATCCATGTTGTTCTTGCGCCAAATTTTGATGTTGTGCAGACAAGTCATACCCCAAATGCTGTGGCTGCTGTTCGTCTACCTCGTCGCCGGTGACGCCAACAAGGTTCATGTCGTCATTAACACCTACGACCACCTGATCCACGTTCATATCCCCGATCCCCAAGTCACCCTGCGGGTCCGCATTGTGGGGTGCTACAGCATAATGGAATCCAACACCGGAAGCCGCAAGATTCCGCAACACCTCCTGACGCAGCTGTCTCTCGGTATCTCCATGGACGTCCTGATGCTGTCGATGGGATTGTCCATCGTCGCCGTCGTCTACGGGTTCCTCCTCCTGATGTTCTTCGGCGTAGACGCCAGTCTGGGCGGGATCCTCAAAGTTGGAGGGATTAAAGTCCTCGTCACGGATGTCCGATGCGTCCATGGTGGGCGATGTGACTGATTGCCTGATTCACTGATTCGGAGATTCGTAACGAGGTACGGTCTGTCGAGGATGGTGTCCGCCTGTTTATTTTGACGGAGATGCTGTCGTTCCGTGACGGTGGTCCAGATGCGCTTGTTTTGCGCTTTCGTTTGGGGCGCGCCATGGTTTCCGGGACGTGGTCAAGGTAAAGTCGAGCGTTGGTGACATGAAGCAGGTTCATTTCTTTCAGGACAGCATCGTTCTCCACACAACAACTCTGCTCTCAACATGCCAAGAATATCGCCCTTTGTGGGTCTTTTCAGATCTCTCGCTGTCCCCGTAAACACGCTCCGAACAGCGTCGACAACCTCGACCGCCTCCCGAGCGACGGCTTCGCTCATCTCATCAGCATCATTCGCTCGTCCGTCCATCTTGTCATTCTCGTCCGCTCCATCCGCGCTTACGACACTCATCCCATCATCAACCAACGCATTCTCTCCTATCCTCCAACAACTGCGTTTCGGTTCGTACGGTGCGGAATACCAACCTTCCCAGCGCAAGAGAAAGAGAAAGCATGGGTTCCTGTCGCGTCAACGAGGCGGAAAGGACGGGCTGGCGACGCTTCGACGTAGGAGAAAGCAGGGACGGAGGTTCTTGAGCCATTAGGTGGATGGACGGTCGGAGAGAGAATGCGATCTTGATGGTGGATTTAGAGGATTATCGGAAGAAATCGTGGAGATGGGGATGTGTGGCAGGAGTTGGCGAATCAATCAGGCTCGGTGAAGCCTAAGACCGAACGAATCAGCCGATACGCGGCACCAATCAGCAAATACAGCATATACAGCAAACGATCCGGGAACCTATATTGTATCCAACACGGTGTCATCAGACTTTCTCCATATACTTCCTGTATCCAGCCTCTCGCGTAATGACAGTCGATACATCGCCCAATCCAACGCCTCCAGCAAACCACATTTCGGGCATTCGACGAGGATACGGGAGGATGCCAAGGGCGAATGGTACAGGAAGAGCGGAATCGAATATTAAGAATTTAGCAGGAGCTTGGAAAACGGAACAGAAGGCAGTTCACGGGACACGGGTTGGCATCATACGCTTTGTACACCAATCACGAATAGCACACTCAAACGCTGTATCAATCAGCCAGATAACCAGTCAAACATGGTTGTCTGCGCAAAACAAGGCGCTTTACGAGCAGGATTCGTTTCCAAGTCAGCTGCAGTCGCACAACTCGTGCATTCAGCGCGCGAAGCTCCGCAAAAGGCAACTTGTAAAAAACTAGCAAGCAGATCGGCAACACAAACGTAGGTTCCTGTAATAGAAACATGTTTGCAGCTTTGTCATCACATCAATATCATCACGATATACAATGTCATCATCGCCCATATCAAACCTCAAGCCAGAGCTGTCATTAAAATGAGACGTCTAGATGGGCTGCGCGTCTCCAGAGGGCTTCTCCTCCTTGACGGCTTCGACCGTGGTTTCTTCCTTGTCAGCCGCGACCGGCACATGGTCCGTCTTGGGCTGCTCCTTGTCATCTGCGTTGGAGTTCTTGGTCGGGCTAGTGAAGGAAGCGAGAGAGCTGTCAGTGCGATGACGCGATTTGATCGAGTTGCAAAGACTCACTCGATGATGTTGACGATTTTCTGTTCAAGCGATTGTTCTGGGGCAACCTCTTCCTGGGCAGAGTCGTTCGTGGGAGTTTCACCGGCAGCGGCCGAGACCTTTTCGCCATCCTACGATGCATTGCGTTAGCTCCAGAAAAACATTATGGAAAGGATCGGCTTACCTGCTGAGTCGAGTCAGGCTTCTCAGAATCCGTCTTGACGGCATCCGCAACTTCTTCCGTCGACTGGTTCAATGATGTTGATTCCAAAGCCTTTTCGATCTGAACAAAAGGTTTGCGGGACTTCAGCGTCGGGTACAGCAGCAACGGGCAGCAGATGACACTTACACCGGCAGTCGCGTCCGGAGCAGATGATTCACCACCGGCACTCTTGCCCTTTCGAATCTCTTCGTTGCTATGCTGAGCCTTTTCGAATTCAGCCTTGAAGTTGTTTGCGTCTATATTCATGATTTTGATCAGAACCCACGGGAACACTGCAAAGATCGCGTAACGTACTCTCAGAGTTGGCGAATCGGATGGCCAGGGTCTCGGCAGTGGGTTCGCCTTCAGCGTAATCGGCGTGGACTTTGTATACCCACGAACGGTCGGAACCGACATTGGGCTGGAGCTTCATTTCAGGGGAGACTACAGGCGCGAGATTTAGCACTTGCCGATGCGTCTTCCGTGATTTGATCCCAGTATTTGATACTCACCCAAGTGGTTTGCGCAGACTTTGAGAGTCTTGTCACGCCTCATGACAACCCGAACCAACTTTGTCTCTTTGTCCTGCAACAACTTCAAATCCCCCGTACCTCGTTCCTTCCACTCGTTTGAATCCGGCACGAATCGGAACAACTTGGATCGCATCTTGAAGATGACATCTTCGTTTTCCTCGTTGGTGCTGATGTTGACCTTTTCAGTCAACTGGATGACGGGCTCGTAGTGAGGGTCGTAGTGTTCTTCCTGTCGGGACGATGGGATTGTCAGCGTTGTTCCGGCGACATCATCCCACGCCACGCTGCATTCGGCCTTCTCCCACACGAACGCCCATTTCCGTTCCGTGTGGCCTCCAATATGCATGTCGTCCCTCCCTTCGTAGGCCCATGCCTGCTCGCATCACTCCTGATCGCCTCGTGATCTGTCTCCACCAACTCTGCAAAACAACCTTTCAGCCTTTTGATCAGCTCACATAAACTCACCTGGGTAGCGTCAGCCATTATGAGGGATCGATAGCGAGTGTGAGAGGTTTGTCTATGGAGCTCCTGTTCCAAGATCATTGATGGATGGAACGTCATCTGATGATACTGGTCTGGCGGTATGCTGCTGTATGTTCTAGAAAAAGCGCATGGTCCGGTGGCCTGCGCGGCGACGCGTGAGATTCGACTTTGTTTTGACACGTCTTTTCTGGTAACGGATATTCGCCACCCTCCATTCGTTCGATTCATAGCGTATCCTCGTAACAGTTACAAACATTTCCTTGCATTGGTTACAACTTGGATCTGTCATCGTTTCCCCTTCTGGCGTATGTATCCGCAGCCGCAGGGATTCATAACTCGACAATCTGGTCGCCATTCTCCGGGTAAGGCGGAAGGTTCATCTGATACTTGTCAACCATATCACTACCAACATCAGGATGAGTGCGGTCCCGGCTGCACATTCAGGCAACGCTACCCAGACGACTCACTCGGGAATAAACCGTCCACCCAAAAAATGCCTCCCCTTGAATTCCTTGACCCCAACTTTCGGACACGTAAGACTCAACAAAACCTCTGGCTCAAACGTCGGCACCTCCCCCCCTCGCTCATCCTGTAACTTCTGCGCTCCATCCTCGACTGACCAACCAGATGGGATATCAATCGAGACAATGGGGATCCGTTTCCCCTCCTTGGTGCCGGAAGGTTGCGCGATCGTGCGCAAGACAGCGTCGAACGGGGAACGAACGGGCGGGTGGAAGGAAAAGCCAAAGATGGTGTCGAGGACGATGTCGGTTGATGAGGCGTAGTGCGAAGTAAATTCCTCGGCGGATGAGAGAGTCGGAATGTGGAGATTTTGACATTGTTTCAAGAGCCGTTTGTAGATGTCCTTGTTCCCGGGCTGTTTCCAAGCACGATTGAGGGGCAAGACATTGTCAAGGACGATGAGATCCGCGTCAGGTAGTCCATCGCAGATTTTTGGATTGAAATGTGCTGACCTTGGGTTGATAGATCGTCGGTGTGTATCCAAACATATCTGCAGACAAAGCCATACATGTGGTCAGCAGATTCTCGAGCGAGCATGGAGAGTTCTCCTTTGCTGTGACTGGTGTTCGGACTCACGAAGATGTCTTGCTGCAACCAAGCCGTCACCGCCCTGTCAAGTAGAGAAGAATATATGTTGAATCAGCTTCTCTTTCCAGACACGATGTCTTCCCTGCCTTCACCAACTGAACATACTCGTCCGACACTGCGAAATCTGACATTTCAACTCACTTGATTACCAGGGCCGACGATGACGAGTACCTTCTTGTGCGTGGCTGCAGGGTACGTCCGCGCCACAGTTTGAGCGCAAGCTAATCCTGCGAGTTCCATGAGCTGTCGATGGCAAAGCTCTTGTCAACATTGCATCCCTAGGAGGTTGGTCACACCGATAGCTCACCTGGTCAAGGGTGAATGCCCCATCGTCGGACATCAGCTCTTGGTCGATCTACAGCATCCCGCCGACGATTTAGCTGTTCAGTTCCTCCTGTCCGACAGTATCGTAAAGCGGAAACTCACCTTGACAGCTTCATCCGCGGTGATATACTTGATAGAACCCGCCATATTGGATACTGTCCTTTTGAGAAGGCTGCTTTCGATTCTAGGTGTTTGTGTTCGTGGGTAGTTGGGCGGTCGCGCAGGTGTTGCACACTTGAGAGCCGAAAATGAGTTGGGATGTGCTGATCTTGAAATCCGAGAGAGACTATGCATGCAAAAGGCGTTGAAGGTGTTAGCAGGACCTTGAAGGATCAAGGAAGGAAGTCGTGAAAGTCGTCACAGTCCGTTGCGTAAGATGATATGATGAGATCAGCAAACAAGCCTCTTGTTCCAGGTGACGTATCATGGGAACCTGATCGCTGGGGATCATCTCGATTCATAACCGTATCCCCAGGCCTGTCGACTGTACTGGGACAGCGCTGGCCATAGCCTAAACGCATCAGTATACGAGTACATGTTGTACAGAAGACTGATCAGCTCCTCAGTCTCACCTACACGCCAGTCCATCTTCACGTCCTCTACCTTCACCCCGCCTTACCAGCGTCAATTCGCCATGTCCGCAAAGAAGCAAGAACCCAAGATCTTGGCCACGACCGGGTCTCAGCCGGAGGGATTCAAGTGGATCCGGTTGAACAAGATTGATTGGCAGGATGAGACGGGTAAGAAGGTGAATTCCGGTGTTGAACAAGGAAGAGGACTATCCTACTGAAACTCCCAATCCCTTCTTCAGAGAGTCTGGGAAGCGGCTGAGCGATGTACACGAGGGAAAAGCGGAGTCGATGGTAAGGATCTGATTAATCCCGGTATACCAACGCTATGACTGACGATTCTTTCCCTCAGCGGTGGCTATCGTTGCGCTCCTCGACCATCCCTCCAAGCCCCTGTCAACCGTCATTCTGGAGCAGTACAGACCTCCCATCGGGAACAATGTCATCGGTGCGTCCTTTTACACCGTGAGAGGCAGATGGTCGAGATTGATTTTCTTGTCATGAACGCCTGTAGAACTCCCTGCTGGATTGGTCGATGAAGGAGAATCAGCCGAGTACGTTTCCCTCATTCCAGCATCGCGCACTCGATGCTAAACCGTCACATTCTTTAGAGAGGCGGGTCTCCGTGAGCTGATTGAAGAAACCGGGTACGGAGGGGACAGCGAAGGCGCTGGTACAGCAACAGTTGAACATGTCTCCCCATTGCTGGTCAGTCTTTTCCCGTTTCTCCGCGCACTTTGATGTCCGGCAACTGATGATCGCGTGGGGAATAATAGGTATCTGATCCTGGGTACGTACATCCTTCCAATGCATGGAGACCATCCGCCAGACACTCAACACTAACGTCATTTCTCCCGGCTTTATAGTATGACAAACGCTAACATGGTCCTCTGTACCATCCGGGTCAAACTCTCCGAGTCCGACCCCGAGCCAAAGCAGAAATTGGACGACGGCGAGCACATTGTCAAGCGTATAGTCGAAGTCAAGGAGTTGTACAATGTGTTGCAAGGTCAGTTCTCTGTTTCAAAGTAGCTTGTAGATGCTAACGCCTGATGTGCGCTCGTTCTTCTTTTTTAGATTATGGCAAGAAAGGGTTTACGATCGACGCCCGTTTGGCGCATTGGGCCATGGGCTGGCATATGGCGAGCCGTACTGACAAGGAATAGCTTTCGAGGGATAGATGCTGTAGTTCTGAGTTGATGTTTCAAGGTCTTGGATTCAATATCACCATGACTAGTGTGCTGCAAGTTGATGTTGCAGCTTTGCCAACGGGTGTTGGGAGATGAGAAGCGATACCCCCGAGCGTGATTGCGGTTTAGCCCTGGCACAGATAGCTGTTAAGGGAGAATACATATTCCATCTGCTTTTGTGCATCGAAGGAGTAATCGTCGCTGTGATAATACAATGCATAAGGGCACTACATTCGGCTCGATCTGCCGCTGTGCTGTACCATTCGACCTGGAGGGACCACCATACAACCCTTGATACAGTAGAATTCTGCTAGAACAGTATAATCGAGAAACGTTGACTACAGGTGAAGGCGGCGTGCCTCAACGATGATACGGATGAAGAGAAACCGAAAGTAGAGCGGGATCGATGCGCTGAGGAGATTTTAACACTTGAAGAGCTTGCTGAGGCTGTAGGGCGATTCGTTATTCGATTTCGATAGACAGCTGCTATCACATGCTCATGCGAGGCTGCAGATTCCCTACAGGGACACCATCGAAAGCAGCTTAGCCAAAGACGATGGGTACCTTGACATCCTTCCGAAACTCACTTCGTATAGCATTCTCGCCGTTTGCTTGAAGTCGATGACCTTGCGACACTTTTCCTTGCAAAGCCATGAGCCGGTCACCATAGCTCCCACCTCTATTGTCATTCTGCATTCTGGGTCCCAGCTCCGCTCCTCGTCTCGCTATATTTCCATTATCGACTTGATGGTACATTGTTTGATGCTGTGCCTGATTCGCTGCCACCTTTGTCGAGCTCACAGGTGCTTTCATGCCAAATCCAGAATCGTTGAGAGCTCTAATCTCGGCGTGGGATTTGCTGATGGTCAATGATGGAGTTCTGACGCTGCCATTGAGATTCGTGTTACCGTTCATAGCGCCAAGGGGTTGTCGAGAAGAGTACGCTTGCCTCGCGGGAATTCCAGTGATGAGTGCTTGTTGTTCGGGGGAGATGGATGGTTGTCGTCGAAGCTGTTGAGGATGACCGCCTTCCCTTGAAGCATTAGGGTACGAGTAACGGTCTCTAACGGCATGCATTCTAGGAGCTCCTCTTTGCTGGTGTCGCTCCGCAGGAAAATCGTCTGGCGTACATTCACGATACTGGTTTTGGTTTTGGTTCTGGTTGTACTGGTTCTCCGAGATTTCGTTTCTTCGAGCCGAGCTGGGTACAAACGCTTGGGGTTGATGAGATTTGGCAATTGGAGTAGCGACAACTTGCTGCTGCATAGGGTGGCCCTGAGAAAAGAGTAGTTGGGTATGCAGCAAACCAAGGTTTTCACATTTACTATGACTTACTCTTTGATTGATGTTTTGATACCTGGCGATCTGAGGTCCATTTGACGGATTGACTAGTGAATGCTGCATCTCATCATTGACTGCAGTCGCTATAGCAGCTGCTGATCCGCCTAGTAGATGCTTCTTCTGTAACTGTGATACGTCGAGCGTTTTAAGCGTCACTCTCGAACCTCGGTGGATTGGGGTGTGGAAAATTGTATTCACCTTCGAATAGTTTCCTTGCAGCTTGCCAATTTGTCTGTCCTTTTCTCGTACTTGCTCGAGCATTTCTCTGACTTTGCGATTCAGATCTTCCACTTCAGCAGCCAAGCTAGCGTTCTTCACGTTCGCACCTGCGAGAACCGGACAACAATATTTATCAGCGTTCGGCAGAAAATGCCGCCTGAAAATCGCCCTAGAACACCACTTCCCGACTTACCTCTGAGCTCTTCGTTGACTAGTTGGTGAAAGGGATAGAACAGGGATAGAACAGAAGTTACAGCATCATCCATTAACGGCAGGGCGACTGATACGTACTCATGCTCATCTGTCTTTCGACCGCCATCAAACGCTCCTTTGCATTCTTCAAAACCATGTTCTGGAACGAACTGGCGCAAACAAACAATAAGCGTGAGATTCCAAAAACGATGACATCGATAACCTCACACTCACCTTTCTTGAGATGTCTGATAGGTCCAAAAGTTCATTGCCCTCGTAGCAATCTCCATGATAACACTTGGCGAGAGTCCCGCGAGGATGGACTGGTGTAATCGCTCGATGTTCAACACAATAGACTGTGATAGGAGACGTGGCAACACTTGCCGATTTGTAATCCGTCGTCGGAGCGAGAGAGCATACCTGTTCGCAGGTGTGTGATTGGGTTCAAGAAAGCATGAAAAAGGACTTGCTTTCGAGACGTACCACGATGTCATCACTACGGTTTGCAAGAGAATTCAGAGGTCAGAGCTTATGTATTAGAAATGAGGAGAAGACACCGAAAACGTACGCTTCTGTCAATGGAATCTCACATGCTGGGCAGAGTCTGTCGGGTTTGAAAAGAACTTCCGCGCATGGCGCTATTCGACAAGGACAGGTTAAACTTCTAAAGAAATACCATTATACCGTTAAAGACCTTACTGCAGAAGATGTCTGATCTTGCAAATGAGCGAGGGAATTAGCGAGAAGCAAAACATCGGGGAACGAATGATGACGACATGTAAACATCAAAATGGGATACGGGACTAACGAGAACAGTTTGTGACGACAGCTCTCCCATCACTGGCCAGATCTTTCCTGCATTTCAGGTTGTTGCACTTCAATTCGTTCTCGGCTGACATCCTTGCGTGTTTGATGCAGTGCGGTCACCGATAGTCGTGATGAAGGGCGAGATTGCTGTGAACGTTACGGTGGCAAGGCGAACCAAGGGGATCCCTTCGAAGATTCGCAGGAGGGAGGTGTCACTCTCCAGTCATAACTGTCTTGGCGGGGATGGTAAATGCTCCAGGGGGACGAAGCCTGCTGATGATTGTCCAGGTAGGTCTGATGTTTGACGATGATCTATCTTGCACTGATGAATATTCTGGCCCTAGATTCGTCATCACGCTTCCCAATTTCGGCGGCCGGCGCAGAATTCGGAGAAGTTCATCGGTTCGACGGTTCTCGCCCGTCGAACCGATGGCGCCGGCTTCGGGTCGTCTTCCGAGTCGTCGAGTCTGAAATATCCTGATGCTAAGGTTCCTACCATCAATGACGGCATTGATATGGCCTCCTAATCTGTCAGGACTGATACGATCCAACACACCGAATTGACCACTTTCAAAGAACGGAGATGCGAATTCTAAGCTGCATATTGCTCGCGAGCGCTGCGGTTTGGTCGTCCGGAGTCGCGGCGTCGCCAGCTCAACAGTCTTGGACTAGAAGAGAGACAAGAGCAGAAGCGGGTGAGAGGCTCATGCGACAGAACGCGATAGCGAATACTTATACACCTTTTAATGTATAGCTGCCACTGTGCGACGACTAATGCAAGAAGAAACAATGGGATCTATCGCTACCATATTTCCAGAGGAAACCGAACACGCCGGTATGTAGGACATCATTTTGTTCTGCATTTTTGGATGGTCTTAAGCAAGTCCTCTGCAGGTGATCCGTTCGCGATGCTAGAAGTAGGTCATAAGATTTTGCGGAGACACTTCTGCGCTGATAAATGGGTTCTCTGATTTCAACCGTAGTACCGTAAGTGCCTACTGCAAGCTTATTGACAAATCATTTGATCGCTCACCCCCCTGCCCTCAGATGCACCATGTCATGTCCTTCCCTCCCTCACCTTTCTGCTCTTACCAATTTCGCTCTCGGTCAAGAATATCCTACATTCGATGAATCACTCTGCAACGTACATGCTGAAAGAACCATATCGGAATAAGGAAAGCTCGGTTAGAGGCCGTACGAGTCCTATGAATCATGGCCGGGTCTCCCTGATCGGTGTACGTCGACTTTATTACTGAGTTAACGCGATCTCGTCCTCTGGATTTACTAACTCCACCGAAAACATAGAATATGACCATTCTTCACGACATTTCATCCGAGGAGTCCAAGTCGCTCGCCCAATGCTATACACGTTACCATCCAGATGCCAAGAGCTGGCTACCTGGAACAGATGATTCGCCCCATTATTCGGTATGGGCGAGATTCGATGTGCATGATGTGTACTATGTGGGAGGATTTGGCAAGTAAGTCTGAAACGGCGATATGTTCTCAGTCATGTCTCACTGATAGTTGCCGATTGGGTTGCTTGACGATTATTGTAGTACGCATTATATTGGGTATCTCACTCCTCAAGAACTCGCTTAGGTTACCGGTCTGTGATTTTATTGATTACCGTTGTATCTCGCCACATTTCATCGTCAACCCGCTCAGCTCCAAGGGTTTGACGACGTCACATTGTCTTCCCGAACTTTGCAGTCTCACAATCTTGTTGACTAATAAGCTCGTCAAGAGCGAAGATATGAAATCCTTCTTCTGCACTCCAGCTAAGATGTCAGTCGGTCGCATGGCATCACTTTGAGCTCCAGTCAGCATACGATAACATGGATTGAGATCCCCGGCTTCATCAGCGAGAGCTGCACAGGCAATGAATGTGAACGGGGTATGCGATAATACGACAAGTGAACTGAAGATACTGAAGATGTACTAAGAAGGGTTCTAAGGGTAAGGGTCGCAGTGTCAAAGGTGGAGAGAACGGGACAACGGAATGTGGCAAGTGAAACAGGCCGGATTTTGAATGGGTCTAGCGCGATAAACGCGGCCCCGTTCAAGATTGATTTGTCTTGGCTTGGTGAATAAGCGTCGTCGATTGCTGAACAAGGGTCCTGTCATGTCGTGGCCGTACGACTATTACCGCTGTTCCATCGATTCGGACACTTCGACAGATATCACCTATTCTTCGCGACATTCTTGAACACGGCTCAGCTACCTCGTCAACCCCGGGCAACACCGGTGACAGCTCGACTTTGCATCCAAGGCGTCGCCATCGCTTATTGCACCGCATCGCCTCATCGATCGGAGCAAACTTGCCTCACTGTCATATCTCAGGAATAGGCAAACCAGAAGTCTTATCAAACCCAAAAGCTATCTAGGTAGTCGTTGAGGGCACTCATACTGCGCTTGACATTGCGTAATGTCAAATCGCTATGAACGGATCGGCGGTACGGAATCTACCAGAGCCTCGCGCGATGACTCGTCTCGTCCGTCATCTACATTCCGTCTGAACCGGCAGAACTCTCAAGCAACGATATCTTATCCCGATCCTCAAGAAATGGAGGCCGCATTCGATGATGGGTCCGATTCAGAGTCAGACGATGATGGAACCGGAGCTCATGTACAAAAGAGGCTTTTGGGCGGAGACGTTGACGGTCGCGATAGGAATGCAAGGGAGGGGAGTCAGTTTCAGATTGGGGATGATGATAGTGATGGAGGGGATGACGAGGAACGAAAGGCAGGAAAAGAGGTGCACGACGTGTTTAGCGATCCTCTGCGTAGGGAAGTTGGTAATGATCACGTTCATCCCGTGCAGGGTCCGCAGACGGGACGGATGCCAGGCGATTACGACTTCGACAGGGACTACGTGAGTACACTCGGTTCTTGCGTCAGTTCCTGGTGCATTGCTAAGACTTTTTCCGATTTACAGTTCCTGCCACCACCGCCAGCAGAATCACCACCACCGTTCCAGCCCAATTCCCGTTTATACCCCGCACAAGGGAACAACAATGGGATTCTCCCAGACCTCAGTCATATCCCCAAATTCCCGAACAACTCGTCGCATGCACGGTCACTCATCGGTTCATTGTTACCGTCATTCTACGGAGGGAACAGGGGTCACGGGTCGGAACCGACGGTTCATACAGGACCGGTTGTAGGTGGGGGAAACACGGGTGTGTTTGCGAACTTGGCCGCACGTCCAGAAGCCGGACGGCGAGCGCCGCAATCCGGCGAAGAGGAAGGTCCGGAATGGGTACCGGAGGAATCGCAAAAAGAAGCTCCGCCTGTGAGTCTCTTTCAATGGACAGAATCTGTGAGGGGATCATGTGTAGCTAATCATTCGTTGTTCCCTGTGTTTTGTAGTCTTACGCAACGGCTCTGCGCGATGCTGTTCCTCCTTACTGGGAAACAACCGTCGTTTTGCCGTCGCAAACATCGCCTTTCGGTGAGTCTGGCTTGCAGACCATACCAATGTGGTCAGACGACTGATCAAAAGTCAACCTTTAGGAACTCTCACATCTTCGATGACTGGTGATGAAGTCTTGTTAGATGGCATGCCTGTCGGGAACCTCTTTGCCTTTGGCTGGAATAGTATGTATTTCGTTTCCAGTCTCTTGGGATATCTCCAGCTGACTGTGTTGATGGTAAACAGTGCTTGTCAGCATGTCGTTCCAGTTTGTTGGTTAGTCTAATATTGTGTGCTGCAAGGGTTAGAGCGAAGCCTCACACTTTGACTTTCTTTCCAGGCTTCCTTCTCACCTATGTTCTGCATACCACCCATGCCGCTAAATTTGGCTCTCGAGCGGGGCTCGGGATCACTCTCATACAATACGGCCTCTACCTGCGCGCTCGAGCTGAAGAGATGATCAAAACTGGCAAATTCCCGTCAGATAGCCTGGAGCCGGATGGTAGTATGGATGATCCTACAGGTATCCTCGGTAGCACATGGATGGGTCAGATCCCGACACACCAGACAGCAACGGGCGAGATAGCACCAGAATTTCCGAATTTTGATGCTTCGGAAGAATGGAGAATCTCGCACAACATGACGAAAGAGGAGATGTGGAACCTTCCAAGTGCGGAGCAAGTGGGCGAGGCCAACGAATGGCTCAGTTTCATCTTGATGACCGTCGGATGGTTTCTACTTATCACAAGTATCGGAGGGTTCTGGAGAGTCAAGCGATTTGGTTAGTGCCCGCTCTGGCATACCGTGGTGACGTACAGCTAATCATTGGCTCATATGGTGTCACAGAAAACGGTCTCCGTGCATCCCAGAACACCGAAACCGTCGATCCGGCAAGCGACCTCTCCAATGGCCCCATCAATCCGGACAATGCTACATCCCCCCGCCAACTGGCATTCTATACCCAAGCCTTTGGACAAGCACTCAATGGAGTGGAAAGAGTAGGGAGAAACGCAAGGAACGAGTTCATGGCAAGAGTTCGTCGGCGCGGACCTGTGATGACGGGAGCGTCAATGGAGAACGATGCAAATCGTGGCGATCATGTTTTACTGTTTTCGAGGCCGTCCGGGGATGTTGATCAGGATGACGGGGTGGATTACCCGGGCTTGGCAGCGAGACAAGGTCTGACACCTGACGAATGGTCACGTCAGAACTTGTATCATATTGGTTAGGTCCTTTTTTGTTGTACCATACCATAGAAGATGTCTCACGTTGTAATAAACAAACAAAGCTTAGGATACCTCTTTCGTTGGGATTGAGATTCACCTCATCGCTATGCACCCCTATGAATGCATTTCCCTTGTTGCGACTGAGCGCACACGAATCTGCTCTACAAGAGAAGAGATAACGAGCGACCAAAGGCAAGCATATGCCTGATGATAGCTCGTCTAAATACCGAAATACCGCGAGTTCGATCGTGGCGCGAAGCTTTTGCGTTCCCGGACGAATTCACTCATTCAATGCCAAATTCATACTCTTGCTCGCTGCAAACGACAGTGCAGTCCCTCACTAGCCTCTCCTGTTTAACATATCGTTTCGATGACACGGCCGAGTTTATCATCTCTCAAGCACGCATCATCGTCTGGCAGATGGCTCTCAAGGCAACAGAGCGACCCGTTCGTGCGCGCACGAGCCGGAGCGGAAGGCGACAATGACACTCTATACAGGTCACGGTCGAGCTTCAAGCTCGTTTCTCTTGCGAAGAAGTACCCATGCTTATTGCAGAGAGGAGGAAAGGTGATTGATCTCGGTGCGGCACCAGGTAAGCACAGGTTTTGTAGCAAATGGCTTGGGGGAGGCTGACACTTTGTCCCTCGTCCTTCTCGAATCGGCAACGAAGCAATCTAGGTGGCTGGTCTCAGGTAGCGTCACCCAAGGTCGGATCAAGAGGTCATGTTTTCGCACTCGACTTGCTCCCGATTCTGCCTATCAGCAGGAACGTTACGACCCTGCAAGGTGATTTCCTCAGTCCTTCAGTCCAAGAACAGTTATCAAACGCCATAGCCGCATCGTCTTTCGCTCGTGCAAGGGCGTCTTCACTGCATCCAGATGATCCTCAACTATCGGAAACACACACCTCGGCATACAGGGTGGATACCATTTTGTCTGATATGATGGCGAACATGTCGGGCATTCGTGCGAGGGATATCGAATTATCTCTGGAACTTTGCGAAACGGCTTTGCACTTTTCGCGCGGACGACTCAAGACTGGTAGGACCAAACTACCAGATGAAGATACAGAAGGCAAGAGGGCGTTGAGCAACAGGGATTATAGGGGGAACATGCTGTACGTCTTCTTCTCTGTGCCGCCGTTCCCCAAAATTATCAATACTAAGTGATCCTCCACCTCTCTTTTGAGCAGGCTTAAATTCTTCCAACACCCACTGCTCACTGAGTTCAAAAAGTCGCAGCTGGAACCGGTATTTGAGAAAGTCGTAGTTGAAAAGCCCAAAGAATCGCGGAGCGGTGAGTCTCGAGTTTGCAAGCACATCGGTCTGACGACGAGCTGATTCGTGTTGTCAATGATCAGAATCCTCCGAGGCATACTTTGTTTGCTTAGGATATCGAGGTGACTAGTGGAGATGATTCCAAGTGAGACCAGGTCGTCGGCCGATCACTCGACGGAAACTTGACAAATTCTCGACTCCCGATCCATGAATTGCGACCACGCAGAGCAGAGTGTACACCGTGCGCTGGCATTCGCCCTTAAGATGGCTGCCCGGAGGTATTCGCGAAGAAACGCCTTGTAGACAATAAAGTTGTAATTCTGTTCGAGTGCAAGTATGCGCACATCCAATACATACCACCGATCTCAGTCGGAAGCTAGGTGACAAAGTTTTCGTCCACGCTACAACGTATGCTCTAGATCTATTCAAAATACAACGTAAGAATCAACTTTTTCCCTTATGCTGATGATGTCGAGCGTATCCATTCTACAAGGCGTTCGATTGCGTGAACATGCTGCGAATCTAACCACCATTGTGGTGCATGCCGAACAAAGAGCATTCCAATAGCTTCCGTCACTCCCCTCCTCTCGGAAATGGTCAACGGAGCAACCTCGATACCGCCTTGTCGCTGAAGTTCGGCACTGGCGTTCGCAGCCAGAAAATCCTGAAGCCAGATCATTGCTTCAAAAATCATGTGAGGCGGTGTCGATGGCGGAATCGTAGGAGTTGGGATGTACAAAGTCTGCAAGCCGAAATGCCAACCCCGGATGAGAAGATTCAGACAATTGACGCCGTTCCAGTGGCCAGGACCGAGATCAGCTGAACCTAGAAATTGTCGGAGAAGCGCCGGCTGGCCAAGGCAAACATGCGTGAGAAGAAGGTCGTATAACGGAAAGGCGAGAACGTGGCCGAGGGCGATGCTGATATTCGATGGCGTGGGAGTTTGGTGTTCGATGATTGCAATGGCGTCGGCGAGTCGAGGTGGAACGATGACCTTGAAATTGGGTCGGTGAGGCGAGGGCGGATGATGAGCCGGCCGAGCATGCGTCGGATGTGAAAGTCGAGTGCTTGAGGAAGCTGATAGCAACGGTAAAGAGGAAGCACGAGCTTTCCCATTCTGGCCAATTGCCGACGTCTTCTGGTTACGTGTCATCTGTGCTGCATTGGCCCAGATGGATGAAGTGATGCCTCTGTTTCGTGTCTTGTGTTCCTTTGGAGCGTTCGATGCCAATGTTTGAGTATTTCGCTTGAGTTGCATTTGATAATGCGGTTGGGCTGGCGCGTTGGCCGCGGATGTCAAGCGAGAGATGTTGGTTCTAGAGTTGGGCATGGTTGAGCGCGGCATGGGGTCCAGTATTCGAGGCTGAGTGGCTTGTTGGGCAGCTGAGATCACCTGTTGAGCAGAGTATGGACGATTTCCTATACATGGAATATCGTGTATTTCCGACTGGAAACGGTCACGTCATTAGAACGTGTCAAAAACAATTTACTGCGTACTCACTTGAAGGCTGAGATTCTTGTCGTCTGTCCATAAAACCACATCATTCTTTTTCCCAAACACGCGTATATCGTTCTGGTAGTATTCACAACAGTCAAGGATCCGATCATCGGCTTTAAGAAGCTGAAACGGTCAAATTTCGAAGCTGAGCATCAGCGATGAAAGAGACATCCGCTCGTCGACTGGAGACTTACAAAGTTGTCGTTCATGACCTCTCCTTTTCTCTGGAATATCCATGCATGACCACCGGTGTGATCCCGTCCGTGGTGCGCCTGGCGCTGAGATTGTCTGATACGAAGGAGCCACTCGATTGCGGAACGGGCTGCGACTGCTAGTGATTGTGATGATCTGCCTTGAGGAGCGTGGGTCTCCTTGCGATGTGCATGACAGGAGCCATTGAGTGAGCGGTCGCGGTCGGTCCTGTTCGTAAATGAGGATTCTAAAGGCTTGGAGGTAGAGGATTCGCTCCATAAGCTCTTTTGTTTGTCCAATTCTAAAGTATGGGATGGAGAAATCAGTTATTGATGGAAAGGCCAGGCGAATGGGAAGTATTTACCGTGGATGACTATGTTCGGTACTAGAAGCTTGATCCTGGGTGCATCAGACCTTGGGCTTGAGCCATGTTGCCGATCACGTCTGTTGACGTGCAGCAGCTGCTCGTGGATTGATTGAACGGTTTTCAGGTGAGAGATGAAGATATTGGTGTCCAGCGCTATAAAGATGATGCGTTGGCCATTTTCCTCTGACAATTGATCATGCTGTTTTCCGTTTATACGTAGGTCTATAGTCGTGGTGGTTGGGGTTTCGGTTCGCGGTTCCTGCTCATCATCACTGTTGTCCCAGCTCGTTGGCCATTCGCTCGCATCCTCCATCTCCACATCGTCATCCCGCAACACCCTTCGAAGGTTCTGGGCTGTCTGATCATACCCGTTGTTGTCGGAAACGTCGTCTTGCCGAAAGTCGAGCGAAGTGAAGGATGGGCTACAGGTGTCGTGGGATGGCTTGTGGCTTCCGAAGGCTAAGGCTGCCATTTTGGTGCATCCCGAGCGATCACTGCGAATCCAAACTTGCAAATCGGTGCGAGGGTACGTTGAGAAGACGACGTAGATGGCTCGGTTGCGGTCTCATCTCATCTTCAGTAAAAGTTGAAGTACATGAGACATTCATTCTCTATTCTCTCAAGTTGATCAACCTCTCTCGATTCTCTCTCGCTCATCTCCGGGCAAACTTCTTATTTTCATTACGTAAGCCGCATTGAATTATTGAATTACCGCAATCGGAGCAGCGGATGCAAATGGGTGCTAGCAATTAGCGACACATCATCCTGTTTCGGTACGCGTAGATGTTGTAGGTTGTAGGTGTTCCTTGAGTTTCCATCAACAGCTTTGCCTTCTTTGCCTTGACACAGCATATCATCGGCCAGTCTCCAGTCTCCATTCTTTTCCTTCCTTCCCTTGTACGTAGAGTTTGCTGCGCATATATATACCTTCCGCACCCCAACTCCGACCCGTGCTGATTGCGACTTTATTTTTCTTTCTTCCAAGGCGACTTGTCAGATTCAACCGCAAACATGTCTTTTCTCTCCCGATCAGTAAAGGCTGGCTCCCGAACCGCATCCATGGTACAAGCTCGAGTAAGCCCTCCTCGCGACCCCGGAACTCCTATCCGCGAAAACTTAACGCGAAGCCGAACCGCCCTCATTCCTCCCCCTAGACCTTCTCATCGACTCCCTCCGTCCGAGATATCGCTCGAATCAACTTGATCGGACGGCTCACGCACGACCCGGAAGTACGAAAGACCAAGAACGACAAGGACTATGTGTCTTATAGTCTTGCTGTCGGTCAAGGATACTCGGCTCCGGATGAGCAAGGGCGTGAGTCGTGTTGGGATGTGTGGTATGTGTGATAGGAAAAGGCGCTGACAGCTTCCCACATTATCTTTCCTATGTACGATAGAACGACACCAGAACCCTCCCAACTTTTACCAAATCTGGGCGTTCCGAGAGGCTTCCATTCCTGCTCTTTCATCATTGACGAAGGGGTAAGCACCGTACCGTCAGCCGAATGCAAGCCTTCTTCTAATCGCGATGCTGTGTGTACGTTGGATCGTTATAGTTCCAAGGTATTCGTAGAGGCCGATCTTGCGTTCAAGCAGCAACAGCTTGAAGATGGTACCCGAGCTGAACCCAAGCCATTCTTCACCCACCGTACGTATATTCCCTTCGTGTCAGTTTGTCACCGGCTCACTCTCCCCCTTGATTCGTAGGATCGCTTCATGTTATCTCGAAGCCTAGGCCCACCGAACCCGCCGCCGAGGAGTCATAAGGGGTTGTTTATCTGTCGAGTCACTAGATGATGGCTGGGAACTGCTTGTATACGGTCGTGATGTTTCTCATGCAAATGCACCGCTCTTGTCCGCAACGAAATCTTTCAGACACTCCGTATCATTGTACATTTGACATCGATTTGACACGGTACATGGGCTTCACTGCCACTTCCTGAAATTCCATGACGACAAAACAGCTATATCGTGTATTATACACGTACACCCTACATCTCCTTGTCCTCTATATCCCCTAATTAGGCGCAAACTTTGACCAGAAATACACCAGACCGGCCAAGACGAGGGCGATATCGATAAACATTCGCCTGCGTTGACTTTTCGCTTTCTCGGCAATCTTGTCGGCGCCAATCCAGTCTTGCCACTTGGGCGACGAATTCTGCCACCAATACAGAGCGATCGGACCGGGCCAGTTTGTCTGATGAAAGGAGCAGGGTTAAAAGGTCTGCCGTCAATACAGCAAAGAACAAGAGTTCCCCAGTCATCACACTCACAAAAATTCGGCCATTCCTGTTCTTTCCTAGACGGTAGAAGCTACTCCCCTTGGCCCACACGGTATTCTCCAATCGACGATCCAGCCAAGCATTGTACTCTCGGGTTGGCTCTTCCTTGACCTCGAGTACCTTGACGTCGAATTTGCGCATCGCCTTTACGCATTGGGTGATGTAAGCCGCTTGGACTTCAATATTCATCAGCACGCTGGATGATGGGCTCCGAATTAGCGCCTCTTCTGATTTCTACTGGCATCACCGTAGACGTACGATCCATGACCAGGGGCAGTATTGAGACTCAGGCACAACCAGTGGTTGGGGAACTTGGGTAAGGCGATCTATAGCATATGAGTGAAGGTTTAGGTCAACTTCGCCTTCCCTTTAACTGAACGGAAACAAGACATACACCACGGTAACCCCTGGGTGAATCATCTCCCAAGATAGCTGTACTGGCACGTATTCCGTCGCGACCTGTGACATCAAGAGTGCTGGCGGTCTGAGAAAAACGGCAGTCAGCGCAATGACACAGAGTTCACTGAAGCAAGAGAACATACCACATCGTAGCCAGTCGCGAGCACGACAACGTCCACATCATGCGATTTGCCGTCCGCTGTGACGAATGCGTGTTCGGTAAAACGTTCGACCGGAGATGTGATAGTCTCGACATTGGGCTTGTGCAGGGCGTTCAAGTAATCACTGTTGTGGAGGCAGCTTCCGTCAGCGATGGAGGAAAGGTGCACGAACGTTGAGATACAACACCTACACATCGCGTACGATTCGTTTCGCTCCCATGGCTGGGGAAATATATATAGATGATTCAGCTAATGTGTCTCCTGGCATTCAGAATAGTCTACCCACGGAATGAAGGCACCAGCCTTTCGGCGCAATCCTCAGGAGCATTCTTTCTGATGTGTGCAGCTAACCTCTGGTATCCCAAAGCCATCCACGCCTTTCAGTCAGATATCGCTCCTGGATGGCTGTAGCGAATGCTTTGGCGTCTCTCACCTTCTCCGCGATATTCCTCAGCCATTGATTGTTGTATGGGAATAGGAGCCAAGCGCATTCCAACTGTATATATACGAGGAATCGGTAGAGCCTCAGGAGCAGACTGGATTTACGGAATAAGAATCGGGCGAAGTTTGAAATAGGCCGAATATCACTGCAGTCCGACAGTGATCAGCTTTCTAACGTATAGGGTGAGCGATGCCACTCACGACGGTAGTAGCCATTGCGCGGATCGGACTACGGCATATACTTTAGTTGACGGGTCTTTGGCAATCTCAGGTACGACTTGAACACTGTGAACGCGATTGGAGATCAACGTCGAATACAAACGCGAGTTGCTTCTGCTTGAATCCACTCACCCGGAACAGCCATTACCGAACACGATAACTTTCTTGTCCTCGAGATCGACCCCCTGTCGTGGCCAACGGGAAGGATGCAGAACCAAGCCTTTGAACTTGTCGGCGTCGTGTTCCTGCGATACCTCGCCTCTGACAGCGGCAGCATGGCCGTAACTTTCCAACAATTCGTCGGGTTTCTCCAAGATCGGTTTGTCATCCTTGTAAGGATTCGGCAGTCCCTTCAATTTGGGTACCAAGGGGTAGCTGAAACCGCCGATGCAGGAGACCAAAATGTTGAAGCTTTTCTCTATGATTTCTTCTTTGGGCGAACCGTTTTGGCCCTTGTTCACTGATGAAGCGTCCGGGGCGTCAGGCCCGAAGCGTGTGCCTTTCTTCATACGAATCCGATAGGTCGAGGTGCTTTCGTCCCACTTGGCGTTGATGAATGAGGTGCGGAACTGGCAGTGCTCGTAAACGCCATTATCCTTGGCCAACTTTTGCCAGTCTGCATGTACAGGCAGGAGGAGATCAAACTGGGCAGCGATCACGCAAATGAGACTCTCCACTACTCACAAGCGAGAATCTCGGTCTGGGGAGGATGAGTTTCCGTCCAGTTCGGATTCAGATGTGTACTCAACGAATACCAATGAGCTGGTACGCTGTGAATGTTCCGGGCGTTAAGAATCGATTTTAGCGAGCACGAGGGCAACTCACTCGCAACGACATCCCTGCGAGTGATACACTGTCAGCGCCAAGACAAGAGGAGTAGTGTTGCAAGCGATAACTTACAGGATACGTGTTGGTGAGCCATGTTCCACCGACATCCGAATCTCTTTCAAAAATCTGGCAAGATTGCAGCCACGGTGTTAGGGCGTCCAGCTGAGACCGACATCCCCATGAAAGTATCTTCGCTCACGGTAAAGTTGTGAAACCCTATGGCTTTGAGCTTGAGCCCGAGAATGATACCTGAGCAACTGTCGAGCCATTGGCGTTAGTGACACGCAGATCGCCGAAATTGGGAAGAATGAGCTCACCCAGCCCCGATGATGGCCATGGAAGGCTCCCACGACTGCGAAGGTGTCGACATTGTCGAGCGCTGTGGGCTTGCGGAGTTTGTCTTGGATTGATAGAGGCGGACGACTTGTGGTACGCGGTGTCCCGATATGTATACGTATGCCAGAGTGTGTAGCTGTCGGCGACCGTCGAGTTTCAGGTAATACTGGGTATCTTTGGATAGCCGGACGAGCGAATGTAGCGGTGACTATTTCGAGATAGATTGGGATACCAACACGGCATGTATATAGCAGAAATGTTCAACGTTGTTCTAGGGCAAAGACGGCTTGGTTCCGCTTTCTTGGCTTTTGAAACATCTTGCGATCGATCAGGTCGACGAAGATGTCAAAACGCGAGTCATCAGTTCTTCGGGTGCGTCTGGACATCGTGACTAGACTCTGGACACCGAAGAGATGAGTAGGGTAGCTTGACCGACGAAACCGACGATGGTTCGCTCGAATTGTTTAGATAACCTCCTGTTATTTGATACATATTTATGGACATACAACACATTATGTACTTGTGAACAACATAGGTGTGCAATGAACACCCGCTTGTCGGTCCTCGATCTGCAACACAGATCATCGCACTGAATCCGCCAAGACACCCTGAATCCTTGAATGTACCGGTGCAAACAACTTTACCAGTCCATCTTTTGCTTTTTCGGTGGGCTGACAGGTCCGGTAGGAACCTTTCCGCCCTTCTTGGCGTACCCGAGTCCATCGAGCCATGGCCACGTGGCCGATCGCCTCGTTTCAAACTCTTCAATTTCTGCTCGGTGTTGGAGGGTAAGACCGATGTCGTCGAGACCGTTGATGAGACAGTGACGACGGAAGTCGTCAACGTTAAAGGGGATTGGCCCTTGACCATTCGGTCTATTTATGACCCTGTTCTCGAGATCGATTTCGAGCTCTTGTCCCGTCGAGGCGTCGGCGTGCAGGATCTCGAGCTGTTCTTGCGGTAGAACAAGCGGCAGCATACCGTTCTTGAAGCAGTTGTTGTAGAAGATGTCGGCAAACGAGGGTGCAAGAACACACCTGATACCGAAATCATTCAGTGCCCAAGGAGCGTGTTCTCGACTCGATCCACAGCCAAAGTTTGCACCGGTGTTGACGAGGATCTTTGCGTTCCTGAACGGTTCCTGGTTGAAAACAAAGTCGGGGTTCTCCTCGCCGGTTTCCGCATTGTATCGTCGCTCGAAGAAGGCAGCCTTGCCGAGACCGGTTCGCTCGAGCGTCTTGAGGAATTGCTTGGGAATGATCATATCGGTATCGACGTTGGGAATCGACAGGGGAGCGGCGATACCTTTGAGAACGGTAAACTTGGGAAGACCGGCAGAAGCGTTCTCATCTGTAGGCAGAGCAGCGTTGTTGTCACCGTTGAGCGTGTCCTGAGGGATAGGGCTGGGAGCGGCCTTTGCGACGTCAAAGTATTCAGAAGCCTGGGTGATCTTGATGTCGGCGTGTTCCGAAACGTTGTCACTGAGGATCTTGCGCACATCCGTGAGGTAACCCGTCATGGCCGCAGCAGCAACCATTGCCGGCGACATCAGATGTGTCCGACCACCTGCGCCCTGTCGGCCTTCAAAGTTTCGGTTCGAGGTCGATGCGCATCGTTCTTGAGGCGACAGTTGATCAGGGTTCATACCGAGGCACATCGAACAACCAGCTTCACGCCAATCGAATCCGGCTTTTTTGAAGATGACATCGATACCTTCCGCTTCAGCCTGCTGCTTCACGAGGCCTGAACCCGGAACGACCATGGCGTAGACACCCTCGGCAACCTTGGCGTCCTTGCCACGGGCGGCAATGACCTGAGCGGCGGATCGAAGATCTTCGATTCGGCCGTTGGTACATGAACCGAGGAAAGCCTTGTCAATCTTGACCTTTTCCATCTCGACTCCGGGTTCTAGACCCATATACTTGAGTGATCGTTCCATACCGGACTTTCGAATGGGATCCTTTGCGTCCGCAGGGTTGGGGACGACACCGGTGATGGCGACAGTGTCCTGGGGTGATGTGCCCCAAGTAATCGTAGGCGCAATGTCCTCGGCTCTAATGTCAACCTCGACGTCGTAATGCGCACCCGGGTCACTCGATAGAGTTTTCCAGTATGCAACAGCTTGGTCCCATTCCCCGTTATCCTTTCTTGGTGCGAGGGGTCGTCCCTCAAGGTATTTGAACGTGATCTCATCCGGAGCGATCATCCCGGCTCGTGCACCACCTTCGATGGACATGTTGCAGATTGACATCCTAGCTTCCATGGAGAGCGCTCGGATTGTAGATCCGGAGAATTCGATGACGGCTCCGTTTCCACCTGCGGTACCGATCAGGCCGATAATGTGAAGCACAATATCCTTCGAGTTGCAGCCTTCCCGCAGTTCGCCTTCAACGTTGATCCGCATGTTCTTGCTTTTTTCTTGCGGAAGAGTCTGTGTGGCGAGAACGTGCTCGACTTCGGAAGTACCGATACCGAAAGCAAGAGCACCGAAAGCTCCATGAGTGGAAGTATGCGAATCACCGCACACGACGGTTGTACCGGGAAGAGTGAAGCCTTGCTCGGGACCGATAATGTGGACGATACCTTGACGTCGATCGCCCATACCGAAATAGGTCAAACCGAATTCCTTGACATTGTGTTCAAGGGCTCCAACTTGGGCTCGTGAATCGGGTTCAGCGATGAAGGACTCGATGTCCTTGAAGGACTTTCGCGATGATGTACTAATGAAGGAAAAGCGATGAGCGGTGAGGAGGAGTGCAAATTAGACCTTTTGATGACTCACGGGATATTGTGGTCGACTGTGGCAAGAGTGCAATCCGGTCGTCGAACGGGTCGCTGTGCGTTCCGCCTTTAGGGAAATTGATGAGCCCAGAGGAGGTAGTAAGGGTAGACAGGGAAACTCACAGTCCTTCGAATGCTTGCGGCGAGGTAACTTCGTGAACGAGATGTCTGTCGATGTAAATGAGGGTATCACCCTCGCCGCTGTAGACGAGGTGGTCATCGAAGACCTTGTCGTAGAGCGTTCGGGGACCAGAAGTAGCGACGGGCATGGTGGTATGATGTAATGAACAATACAAGACGAGAACAGAGGATGTGCGTGGCAAGCTGAGCGAACGGTCTTCGTCTCTTATACACAACGTTCAGCCCACATGCTCGTACTCCAAAACCCGACGGAACGCCACAAGCCTCCACTAATAGGAGCAACGCGATTTCTGTCTCGCGCTAACGCCACTGTGAGCCGACCCGATCATCGTTTTTTCGGACGAAGATCAGTGCGGATGCAGAATGAACCTCGGCTTGCGCCGTAGGCAGCTGCCGTAGCTAATCCATGAAGGGAGAATTCTGGCCTGTTCTCTTGGTTTGTCAGGGTTACCAACTACTCGTGTGGTGTTCGCCTTGGGACTCGATGGCGGTCCAAATAGACGGAGCCGAAGGTGTGAAAGCCGTCGTTCGGGGGAGGCTTCCTGTTCAACGTTGGCGGCCGAAGAAGAGATTTCGAGCGAAGACGCCTTTGCGTCATCATGTAGGCCGTGGTTCGGACCCGGGCTCCGCCAAAACCGAAGACTCGGCCTTATAGAATGGTTGCCACAGGCAGCCCACGGGCTCACTAGGACTCCACTAGGTGGCCCACTGTGGAGGCTGTGGAAAGGGCCAGTCCAGGCAGGCAATGAAACGTAACCAACGAACCACTACAACAAAAATATAGATCGATACATAAATTGCTCACCCCCCCGGCATTACTTCGCCCACCACCACCACAACAAACAACCTGAAACGCGATGACTCGAGGCGCTTCCGCGCTCCTCCAAGCGCCATTCATGACCCGGTATCTACGAAAAACGAAACAGATACCCCAGCGCAAGTGGCTCAAGGTATTGGGTCTAACATATGTGTTCAATGAACAGCGACATGTCGGGACGCCATATGGTTGCCGCATTTTGGTAGATCATGCCGCGAAGACACATGTCCCGACGTCTGGCTTACCAGCCGATAAGCTCAATGGATTTCCGTTGACAGAACAGGTCGAATCACTCTTGACAGTGTATGTTAGCGCTCCGCTGATCACTATATATAACCATAACAGCCGGAGAACAGCATACACAGAAGGCTACGAGGATACAATGCCACAGGACGAGCAGTTTGAGCCAGATAAAGCGCAGCTAGGGGTAGAATATGAATACAGAAGATATGAAAAAGTAAAGTCCGTTGCCACCAGCCGGTAACGCTGGCGCCTACTTGGCTATTTCAGTCAATTTTCATTCCGTCACAGTTTGAACCGAGAGCTTTGAAGGCATTTGAGAATTCCTCACGGTCCTCTCCCGCCTTTCACCATCCTCGTCAATTCCAACGCTGTCAAGCCTTACCGCTCGCTGTCTACCAGACTCGAGGTCGAGCGCGGGATCTGCACCACGCGAAGTAGTGGTCACCTGTGCAAGTGTCGGTGGAGTCACGGCGGAGCTCGAAAAGTAGGCGTATTGACTTTGATTGTGGGATAGTTGGGATAGAGAATGAGGTGTACCCGGAGTTCGTGGCTCAGTCTCGGCATACTGGTTGGGCGTCGCACCGTTTTCTCCTGTTGGCGAAGATACGTAGTTCAGAGCCATGACATCCCCGTACTCGACCTTGGTCATTTTGTTCGCGGAGGAGAAGGTGGAATTCGAAGGCTTGCTGGCGAAGCCGGATGTACTGAGAACATACCAGTGGTATTTGTAGTCAGTCGCGTGGAAGATATGACCGATGCACGACATTCCAGCTTACCTCGCTGTGTGAAGTGTGTTGAAGCTATCAGGCTGGCGCTCTGGGATACAGGGAAACACCCATCTAATGACTCGGTGGTAGAACTTGACTGTCTCGGAGCCTAGTCGAAGTGATCGTTAGGATGCGGCAACGTCCGATAGTCGCAATCTGTCGCGGTCAAAAGACGGAACTCACCGGTAGCGAAACAGAAGAAGAAGACAACGGAACAAGCGGTTACGGTATACCATTGGAGTAGCAACACCTTCCATTGCGAATCTATGATCTCGCTCTTGGGTATATAACCTATTGCATGGAGCGAGATCGGCTTTGGTAGTGTGTTCCTGCTCAAGGGCGAGGGTCCGTTGGCATAGGAGATTAGGTTAAAGACCGCCCGGATTCTGATAAGGGTCGTGTCAGTGGCGACCAAGCCGACGATGACCGCTTCCCGACAACTCACACACATGTACCAATCTCGGCAAGGGCGACAACGTAGAGCCTGACGAATTGGTTACGGGACATCTGCGAATCGGCTGAAACCATGGAAAGCATCCGCTGACGACGCAAGTAGATGTTGACCAACGCCATAGCTGGAGCAGACCGAACTATTAGCAATGCCAAACCGTCTTCACGGTGCCATCCCAGCGAACCTGTGTATACCACAGCAGCAACAGCGATGGCGATTGGCACAAACGCCATGGCAAGGACGCCCCAGGCATTCCAATAGGTGGCGGGCATGCATCCTGCGCCTTCCATGATATAGAATCGTCGTTCCTACGAGCAAGGTTACGATCAACATGGTTAAAACAAAGACAGTCGCAGTCGAATGACAGACATACCTGCTGGGTCAGATGTAACAAGATGCCAACGATAGGAAGAACGACCGCCATTGACCAGTCGATGGCCATTCTCGTCTTCTTCAATTGGTCGTCATACAGGACGGATCTTTTTCGCAACGTGGTCAGGCCTTCCAGCTGGCGCGCAAGCAGTAGGTGCGACAAGGGAAGCCCGTAGTTGTAACCAACCGTAAGGGCTGAGCCTAAAATGCCGTTAAAGGCATTCAGGTGGATCATTATCGCAGTGTCAAGAGCATGTTTCGTTACGCACTGATGTCGCACCAGACAGGCGCTTTGTTCTCGACACCATCGTTCCAGAGCAAAGCTGTATTACAAAAGATAGCGATTAGTGGGGTCAAGCCATTTCGACGATACTTCACTCGACAACGTTTGCTCACGATTTATGATATGCGTAGCGTTTAATGTGACCATCCAGAACGTCATGCTGAGCGTTGCCAGGTTGCGGACTCGGATGTGCCAGGGTAATACGTAGAGGACGCAAAAGAGGCCTATGATGCCTGGAACTAATAGTTCGGGGTAGTTGACAGGCATTTCGATAGTAGGGTGATCCTCTCCGGAGGGGCAAACGGGGTCTTGCTTGATTGCAGAAGCCTTTATCGATCAAGCGGCGTTGCTGATGACAGTTCAGCGGTCAGCCAAACCAAATCCAATGAGGTTGAAGTGTAAACTATCAGGTCATTGGATATATACTGTTCGAGTTGAGAGAGGATCTTACCAGTAGCGTCATCTGATTGCGAGTCTTTGCCTTCAGCCTGTTGCGGCATGAACACTGACAACGGCGACAGCTCCCCGGGCCGTTTGCCATCCATAATGGACGTAGAAGTCAGTCGTTTCCATCATGATCAACCAAGGGACTGCCTTTGTGGAAAAGTTGCTTCTCTGGACGGCTAGAGGGAAGGAGTTCACCGGTCAAATCAATTGATAACCAACTAATCGACCCAAAACGTAGGGATTAGGGAAGATGCCAACCGAACTTCCGAATACAGATCAGCGAGTGATCGAGAGAATGATCTCTGAATGTTCCGATTGTACCTACCTTGACCAGGCTCCAAGCAATTCAACCGAGTCCAGTCACTTCCACATCCGGGTTGGAGACCTGCTTGGGGCGGAACCGAGGGGAGGGGAGCCAAAGGCCTTTCCCTTCCAGAGCCGACGGGCTTTGTCGAGCCTTTTGCGGATCTGGATATCGGACCGCGGACGGGACATCGTGGTGTAGCGCTGTAGAAGGCAGCTAGCAAGGCATGATTGGCGATGCCCCTATGTTCCGATTGCTTCAAAATTATACGCTCGTTAGCCTCGTCGAGTCGTATCAGGCGATTGGCGCTTTCGTCTTCCACTTGCCTTAGGTTATACGTACAGCTACCGCAGCATCACTTTGGTCGAACGGACATATGCACGTTGCCAGACGCGAAGCGGGATCAAATAACGCGATCTTGATGGTTTGATGGAAAGACATTCTGAAACGCGGAAGAAATCAAGACGAATTAGTCCAGACAAACGAAGCGGAGGTGAGCAGCTGGGTGAGCTCCAACGTCAACCCTAGTGTTCTCCCATGGTCGATCCTTCCATCCACCATCAAGGTTGGATCAGCTCTCGAAGCACGTGGAGAATGGCTACTGCTAGACGCGGGCTGATGGAAGGTATCCTTTGTGATCAGAAACGCACCTCTCACGCGAGGAGTAACTCAAAAGGAGCAGTTGCCGATACGTCCCATAGTATACCATTCCGCCTACACACTTGTTTCCCTCCGGTGTCGTCCAAACCAAGCAAGATGCACCGATATGATCGCTGAGCGTTAGTCGCCCCATCCTTCTTCGGGGAACATGACAATCGCGACAGTACGGCAAGCAGTTGAATGAATATCGACTCCGGATGGCTGATTCTTCATTCTCCTCCACCATCAGGCACGATTCTTCCTCTTCGCACGGAGTCCGAATGAGCAATGAGATTGAGAAACCGAAAGATAAAGCAATTTCGCCTACTCACCCTCGGTCCTGTGAGTGCAGCCAACCACTCCAACAGCTTGAGATCACATCGGTTCAAGGTATACCTCAGGGTGTCCCCGAGTTTCTTTTCGCCGTAACACCAGTGGCTTGGTTGTTCATGAGCTCCTGGAGCGCTGATTCCGATGGACGACGCATGCGGGAGGAATGGCGGCGGGAGAGGGAGTCCTCTAGTCGCTTCATAGCGAGAACCCAGGACGTTTCATTTCAAGAGCGCTCAGACACAAATCAATACAGTGTGGATATAAGCCTTTTACTGAGCTACAACCGCCTAAGGAGCAATCTTGTATGTACGCCTGAACATGTGATCAACGTGTTCCAGGTAGTATGCGCCTGACCAGATGTTGTCGACGCTGCCTGCAGGAGTGTAATTCACGGCGTTGTGGTTCTGCTCTCGAAGCTATAGTAAAGAGAGTCGTCGCGAGGGTTAGCAATCCATTCTGCTCGGAACGTGGGTTGGAGACCGGAAGCTTACCTTGAGTGCAGAGACGTATTCAGTGCAAGGAACAACTTTCGTGCTCGCCAGCCTGTTCAACAGATCCATCTTCTCCGAAATCTCTGATGTCGGGCCGTTGACCCGCATGGCAAAGAAAGAAGCGGCACAGCCGGAACCGTAGGCGTACAGACCTAGTCGCTTGCCTTGCTATTGAAAGATTCCGGCGTCAGCTTGTTCTTGGTTGGACCGACAGATAAAAGCATGCTTACCAGCTGCTCGGAAGATACGTTGGCCAACAACGCAGCCAAACCGCCGTATAACGACGCAGTGTACATGTTACCACATCGTCTCACACAGTCGGTACCGGGCCAAACAGACTTCTGGTAGTGCTCCTTGGCGAGAGCGACGAAAGCCTTTTCGACAGCCTTGTCGGTAAAAGTCTTCTCCTTTTCCAGCTGGGCAAATTCTTTCGGGATGGACTCGTATTTGGGCGAGTCTGGGTTGGCGAGGAAGTCGTTGAAGAACATCCTGGCATGGCCCTTTTGGACCAACTTGCCGTAGGGCCTGGAGCGAGGGAGACGTGTCAGCTGCGCTGCTGATATCTCGCTTCCGCGACACTTACGAGTGGAAGAGGAGGTAGTCAAAGCTGTCGGCGTTGACCTGGACCTGGACAGCTTCTTGGTGACCGTTGGCACCGTTCGAGGCCTCCTCTGCGACCTGCTTGGCATCCTGAGCGACATGGCCATTTGTCAAGTGCTTCTTGGCTGATTGAGCAGAGTATCGCTTTGCGTATTTTTCCTGGTATCGGGTGTAAGAGTTGTCGAGCGCCCCAAGGTAGCATTCGATGGTTCTGGGTCCATCGACAACGGGGTATTCAGCTGCAAGATCCGGCTTGTAGAAATCCCAGGCGTTGGTCATGTAGGTTCCGTGGACTGGTTCGATAACGATGGGAGCGTCGGGACCGATTAACATGGCGAATGCACCGGCACCACCGACGGGTCGAGCACCGCCTTCAGCGTAGATTGCAATATCACCGGCGAACACGATCGCGTTTCGTCCGTCCCAGGATTCAGACTGTACCCAGTTGACAGCGTTGAATAGGGCGGCGGTGGAACCGTAACAGGCGTTCTTGGAGTCGATACCCTCGATATCGGTGTTTCCAGAGGCGGCAAAGAGGTCCATCAGGACGGTCTTGACAGACTTTGACTTGTCGATGATGGTCTCGGTACCAACGTCGAGACGACCGATGGATTTCGGGTCAATGTTATACTTTTGGAGCAAGCCGTTGACGGCTATAGACGTCAATAAGGACTAAATCAGCGAAATGTTTCCGATGAGGATGCGCAGGAGCTTACTGGAGAGAGCAAACGAGTTGATATCCTCTCGGTCGTCGGTGCAGGCCATGTACTGTTGACCCAAACCGATGGTGTACTTGCCCTTGGCAACACCATCGAATTCCTCCAAGTCCTCTTCGGAAATGCACTTTCAGATGTGATATCGGGATCAGCTGCTGCTACGTACGCACATGTCTCCGCTCGTGATACTCACTCGTTTAGGCATGTACATCTCCATGGCCAAGATACCAACGTTTTGAGGTCGTTCGAAAGACATGATGGGCGGGTGGTGAAATAGGATATACGGGGTACGGGATAAAGAGCGACAAAGGTCGGTGATGGGAGAAAGCGAGCTCAAGAAACCTGAAAGTACGATATGTAGGATGGCTGAAGTCGAACGAGACAGGAGTACTAAAAGTAGGATCGGATCGTACCATCCTGGCAGCGAATCACGCGTCTCCCCAGTTTTTGCGGCGCGTTCTGGGCCTGATTACCTAAGCAATAGAGTCCGCCTTGCCCAGGTTTCCTGAGCTGATGAGCCTATGAGCCTGTTCTGTCATGGTGATACGACTTCCTGCTTTGTGTCTGCCCAGGCTGAGATCCACTGGCAGAAGGGGACAAGTCGCTGTGCGATAGACTGGCCCGCGGCGATGGATTTCACATCATGCTGTCGTGTCGAAGATGCGGACGCTTCGTTACTGCTCCGCTGTCAACTCGATCCTGAGCCTGAATACGGGTCAATGGATCTCGTCGGGGGGCGTCATGCCCTCTGCTACCTGTCATTCAGTTTTGTTGAGGATCCAGCGAGGTGAAACCCAAGGTGGTTCGAATAGCTCTGCGTTTCAGCGGCTGCTCCGACCGTCCGGCCAATCTTGCTGATCTTGTTTAGCAGCGCAGAAAGACACGGAGAGGTAGGCGACGAAAGAGGGACTCCAGCGACGTATGGATAGCGATTCGATACTTTCTACAGCGCAGAACCCGACCTATCGTGACGTGGCCACTTCAAGCCAGCACAGTTACGATGATGAGATCAAGGAGCTGATCAAGGGTAGTCACCGATGCCGCCGGCGCCGGGCCCATCGGAAGCTAATCTACCGCACCAGGCCGGGCACACGCGAAAGGCCGGCGATGCGATTCTGGTCTTTGGAGTTTGGATGACCATCGATCGTGAGCTTTGCAAGGGACGAGGAAGCTGTGCGAGTGTGTGAGTCGGCCACGGGACTGGTTTAGATACCAAGATCTTGACACTGCTGCGCTCGGGAATCCGCACCACCAACGAGTTCGAGAATCCCAGATCACTCCCCACCGTTCTTTCAGCGAGACAGCGAGAATTACGTCACCCCGGCTGCCAAGGATCCGTACCCCTACTGCGGCGACCTCACAAACGTTGTCTTCATAACATCATCCAATTATCGAGATCGACAGACCTAGCTTGGACTCGTTCGCATCTCCACTGACTCGCTCGTCGTCCCTCTCTCCGCTCTCCCGGCCTCGCTCACACCAACTTCATCGAAACTATTTGAACGCTGCAGTCGATTGAAAGCGCATCCCCTGACGGCTTCGGAACAACTGAATCTGTCTTCAAACCATAATCGAATCATGTACGGCTCAAGCATGGAAGAGGAACGCCTCACGGCTGTGGTGCCCGGAGGTCCGTCCGCTTTGAACTCGCCGAAGAGACCACAAATCTGGTGGAGCAATGCCATCTTCTTTGTCGGTAAGTTTAACCTGGGAAGGCGACCGCTGGGAGATCAGCTGAAGAGTCGTCCTCTCCGTAAAGGCTTGCATGTAATGGCAGTGTACGGAGTGATCTTTTTGTCGCCCCCAACTAGTATCTCCTGGAAGACGTGGTTGTTATGTTTTATCAGCTGGCAATTAGCCAGCTTTGGGTGAGTCTTCGCAGATATACAGAGTTATCTACAGGACTGAACGTCGTTGCTATTCCAATCTTGTTAAGGGTCACCCTCGGTATGTCATTAGGAACTCTGGCAAGGAAGAACATCACTACTGATGGTTTCGCCTATAGGTTATCACCGGCTCTGGTCCCATCGCGCTTACACAGCAACTACTCCTCTCCGAGTCGCACTCGCGTGGATGGCCAGCATGGGTTTCCAAGGTAGTGCAAAGTGGTGGGTTCTGAGACATCGGCTGCATCATCGGTGAGTGTGCGCTATAAGTCAACCTACGAGTATTTCGACTTGGCATGTGCTCAATACGTGATGCGGCAATTCGTTTCGTGCTGCAGATTCACAGACTCGCCCGAGCATGACCCGTATTCCGCGACGAAAGGGCTATGGTTTGCTCATTGCGGATGGATATTCTTCAAGCCGACGTATACTCGAATGAAGCTGATTGAGCGAGAGGATTTGGAGAGCGATCCTGGTGAGTCCTGTCCAACTCCTTTTTGGCATGTTGGCGATATTCTTATGCTATTTCATTGCAGTTGTGGTGTTTCAACACAAATACTACATAATCATCGCTCTTTTCTCTGGGATCGTCCTTCCGACACTCATCGCCAAGATCGGATGGAACGATGCCATGGGAGGATACATCTGGGGAGGGCTTGTGGCTCGGTTGTTAATCTGGTAAGCGCTGCTTTTCATTGAGACCCCGTCCCTTTATCTGAATCAAATCGATCTAGGCACACCACGTTCTGTATCAATTCCCTCGCTCATTGGTCTGGAGTGCAACCGTACACTGAAGAAGTCAGCGCGCGGGGCAACTATGTAAGGAAAGGCTCGAGAGTTACCCTCGCTTGGAGACTGACATACCATCGTATCCGTAGCTTCTCGCAGTCTTGACAAGCGGTGAAGGGAACCATAAGTAAGTAGACGCGTGGGCGATTCTGGGATGATACGAGTCTGATTCGTCTCTCTCTAGCTTCCACCATGCCTTTCCGTGAGTTTCTCAATACACATGGACTTGACATGTCTTTTGACGGAATCTCCGCCTCCTTCCATAGCAAGGACTTTAGGAACGGCCCTCATCCCGCGTAAGCTGCCGTATCACCTCACTGTCGCAATCTCTCTGGCTAAACCGTCTTGCCTCCTCAGCGACTGGGACCCGACAAAATGGCTCATCTGGATCGCACACAGGTACACACGTCTTGTTCCGACGATAGCAACAACCCCCGAGGCCGAAATACTGAAAGCGCGCGCCCACGTCCACCGGCTCCACGCTGATCGATTAACCTCGCAAATTCCACATAACGAGATCGCGAGAGACGACACACAGCTACCGCAATGGACAAAAGTTGATGTAAGGCGGGAGCTGGAACTGGATGAGGGTGCGGTGTTTTTGCTGATTGAGGGGTATGTCGTGGATGTGGGAGGTTACTTGGATGTTCATGTGAGATTGCTGTCTCATTGGGGTTTGCTGACCTGAGTGCTAACAATCTTGCTGCAGCCCGGAGGACCGGCACTGCTGCGTAGTTGGTCTATTAAAGCACCTACCCCACATCATCACCATAGCGAAGCCCAGTCAGCCCCGACGTCACGGAAGAGACGCCTTTCACGCGGAACGGAATCGCCAGTTGACTCTGGCTACGAATCTGCTGGCACAGACCTCGTTTCTCCGCAAGCGGTGGGAGACCCACCTGGGTCGAGAACTGAGGATCAGAATGACAAACCTAGACAGATAACACAGCTTGACGGCAATACCACTGGACCAGAATTCAAGCTGAAAGATGCGACCAACGCATTCTTTGGACAGATCAACAATCATTCTTGGGCAGCAAAGGAAAAGATGAGGCGTTTTCGGGTCGCAAAGCTTGTCTCGTAGCTCGAGGATAAGGCATCATTTCTTACAGCTGGTTTAGAATGAATTTGCTTAGCTGAAGCCGCGATGTTCAACTCATAGATGTATCTTGTTTGATTGCCAGTTATACATGTATTTGTGCAACAATTTTCCGGACGAATGATAAGGAGAACACAGAAGGCGTTTCGGGGACTGCTGTGGTTGTCAGGCATTGCTTTTCCTCGCGTGAATTGAATGAGGCACGGTGGAAGGCCGAAAATGACTGCTTGCTTTGCTCAGGAAGGCCATACATATTGAGGATTAGCTTCTTGCGCCTTCCATGGCGTCTTGCCCGCGAGCGGCCTCGTGTCGGATGCGACAAAGTGTTCACCAAAAAAGACTCATACCGCCTTATTTACTCGCTGTTCCCAATGATGCATCGATATGATACCTGAGCGTCATTCGCCTCCTTGTCCTGGTCCGAAGAACAGCGGGGACACGTCACAACGTCGAATGCATGTCCTGATGACTGTGACATGATCATGATTTGTTTCCAATGCGCCTAAGGACCGATTTGTGATCAGTAATGTGGTTAAAGCATTACATGGAACAACGGCTGCTCCACTCAAACATACTTTGCAAAGACGAAGTGGTTCGTCGTGATTGAAGTATTGATATTTGGACATGTCCAGCTAATTTCGGCTGTCTACCGCCATGAGCATGCCGTTCTTTCCAAAAGCCGGATACTCTACTATTGAGTCACATCTGCAAAATGCGCAGATACCAGTGTCTCTGACTATTTCTGATTCAACACAGAAAGGGAGTCGTAATGTCAGTTGACGCACACGCCTTTTCGGTTTCATCCCGGCTTCCCGGCAGACTTGCCTGCGGGTAGCTCAGACGAAGATTGATCGACCTCCGGCTCCTCCAGATCCTCTTCAAACACAGAATCCGCTTCAGACAATCCGCCTTCTCCTGGCGTCCCTGGCGTCCCTGGCGGGGAATCCTCGATTTCAGTGAAGTCACCTTCAGACCCGGAATCTACTTCATCAGTGAGGTAGTCTCTAGAATCTTCCCGTGCTGAGTTGAAGGACGTGAAAACAACGAGGCGATTATCTTCCTGCAGAATCTCAATGGGTTGTGGCAAGCACTTACCGGGGGTCGCTGACCTAGGTTCTTCTGTGATAGACGATAGTCGAGAGCGAGATGCCAACGATACGAGTGGACGAGCTGGAATAGTGACCATTCCCTTGTCGTGCTCCGGCCTCGGCGTCTTTCCTATCTGTGTTTATGCAGGTACCGGCAGACCGAGGTGAATACCACGGCAGTGCCGAATATCAGGTAAGGGACACCTAGGAAGCTGAATGTCTCTCGAGATCAGACCCTTTAAAACCTGAAAATGGAGATGATTAAAAGCGGGCTTCACAGTCTGAGCACGGGAGGAGGGATCGGATTCAATACATACTCGAGAAACGGTAAGACACTCTCCAAACCGAGGGGAAGCATGAATAATATTCATACCTCTGGTTACCCATCACTCCTTTGATGATTGGGCCTGAGGTGATCAAGCTGCTCACTTCGCCACTGGCGTGATCGACGTGCGGGTATGTCCTCCAGCTGCCGGCTGTGGTGTTCTCGAGGAAACCGCATGGTCGAGAGTGAATGAGCCATGAGGTGCTTTTTGCTTTTTGGGACTCTGGGATGAACATATTCCCTTCGAGAACGCTTGGAATACGCTGAATACCGGAGCCTAGCTGCGACTTACAGACGATAATCCTCTGTATAGCATAGCAGACGCCTTCCGTCCAACGATAATTCATCGACCTAAGAGAATGACGGATATCGGTCACGGCGTAACCCTTTATTTCACCTTTCTCATTTGAAGCGTCCTCGTATCGAGATGAGACTTGTCGCGCCACAGCGGTAGGGTCGCTACAATATCATTGTGTTGCGATGTCTCTGTTGTCTAGATGGGTCAAGTTTGACATGTTGTGAGGCTGTGCGTAAGTATGAGTGATCAACAACCATCTGCCAAATGCATCATGCATCAAACGATATCTATCACTTCCATCAACTTTGGGTCAGCTTTTGGATCTTGCTCACTTCGGCTTATCTATCTGTGCACGTGTATTTGTCGGTGTTTCCCGGATGCGAGAGTCGGCCGGATTAACAGATAGAGCCTGGCGTGCTATTTCCAGTTGAGACGGGTTGAACAGGGTTGAACGCGAGGTCTCAGATAGAAATCACCATGCGGTGGTTTGTATGTGTGTGTGGCTGATGGCTGATGCATCACCATTGTTGCAGACAAAATATAGACTCACAGTATGACTCGGTCAGGACATCACAATAACATGGGCCTTGTTCAAGTCGAAACGGAGCCGGGCCAGTCAGCTCACCAAGCAAGCAGACTGCAAGGCCAACTTCTGGGAAGCGCGAACTAGTCACGCACAAGGACGCTGGCGCAGTGAGTTCTCCATTATATATATACAACCTTCGCAGCTGGTCATAACGGTCTGACTGACCGCAAGCTGCCACAGCTCTCACAAACGGCAACGACTCCACACAAGGTCAGCGTCGAACCCTCGTTGAAGAGCACGTCTATCCCGACCTCGGTTGATATCGAAATCACCTTTAGCCATGCCCGCTCGCGGACCGATTCATCTTCCGGTCGAGGACGACGACAAGGATCAAGCGTCGTCTCCAAGAGTGACGACCAAAATCGCTGCATCCGAAGCCTTGAGGACTGTGACGATCGCCATTGCCTTGGGATTGCAGATATACTCTGCATTTTGGACCAGAAAGCACACCCACTCCAGACGAGAAGACTGGATTGCACCTGACCGAGTAGATCTTAGGCTATGGTCGGCCTTGGGAACTTGGCAGTGTCAGATGGTTATCGCTACCTGTTTAGTAAGCTCGCAGCTGCACGTATCCTCTCTATAGAACGCTACTGACTTCCCGTGTCCCGCTTGCAACAGGCTGTTAGTGTTCCAGCCAGCGCATACCTGGCATCCTCTCGTCGACACACACCCGTTCGCCGAGTCATTCATTCTTTGCTGGGCCTCGCACTGTTCACGATCTTCGCACTGGTCGCTTACCGCGATACATATCCGCTGGCAACATACTGGCCAATCTCAAATTTTGAACCTGCCGGCTTGACTTGGACCCTCTTCGCGAGCATTGCAACCGCAGCTGTCATTATACCTGGCTTCCAGCCGCGGCCTGCACCGCCCTCTCTAGTCGAATCGGACGTAAACGAATTCGATGAGAGTACCGCCAACGAATCGTTGAGAGATTCTACTCCTCATCCGCAGCTCACCGCATCACTTTTCTCAGCCGCCTTTTATTCCTTCATGGACCCGGTAGTGCTTTATGCCTTCCGCAAGGCCTCTGCCTTTGGTGCAAAAGATCTTCCTCCTCCACGCCCGACTGATCGGTCAGACCGCCTCGATGCCGAGTATATGCCTGCCATCGATCCCATCTCTAGGAAACAAAGGGGGTTGAAGGATAGATCACTTGTGATGAATGTCTTGAGTGCTTTCAGGGGTGTCTCATTGGCAATGTCGGGAACAATGATTTTGAAGGCTGTCGCGGAGTTCCTATCTCCTATCGCGCTTGAACGGTTATTGACGTGAGTACCGTCATGTATTCTGGACCCGCGTTTCAGTTCGCCTCCGGATTTGGCTAACCACATGCGATATCTTAGCTTTGTGCAGAATAAAGGAGAAGGGGCGATAGTAAGGCCATGGCTATGGATTGCTTTGTTGTTTATCGGCCCCGTGATGTCCAGTATCGCCACGCAATGCTACGGCCTTTTGAGTGTAAGTCGGGCCGTCGTATTTTCTTAGGATACCCGACCGACAACAGTCCCGCTCATATGCTCGCCTCCGATAGACAACGACTGTACTCCGCCTTGAAAGCATCTTCACCCAGCTTCTCTTCCGACATGCTCTTCGAATCCGAATGCAAGACGATTCAAGCAAGGCGGTAGCTGAACCTCAACCATCTTCGGCTCACGAACCTGAGCTTATTCCCGATCTCACGGATGAACTCCCTGGCAAAGGTCATGAGGCTACGGAGGGGACGACAACAGAATTTCCTGCCGCCACCCCCGATCCCAAGGAGGCATCCGACGCCCCGAATCCGCCCGTAATGGAAAAGGAATCCGCAAAGCAAGCTAGTCTCGTCGGAAGAATCACCACTCTGATGTCCGCCGATATCGATCAGATGATGGAAGGTCGGGACGTGTTCTTGGTCATGGTCTATGGACCTCTTCAGACGATTCTCGGCACAATCTTCCTCTATCAAATTCTCTCCTGGTCCGCACTTGTCGGGATGCTGGCAAGCTTCCTCACACTGCCTTTACCCGGCATACTCGCAAAGATGCTCAACACTGCGCAGGCGGATCTGATGAAGGTGACGGACAAACGAGTACAAGCTGTAACGGAGGCCTTGACGACACTCCGATTGGTCAAGATGTTTGCTTGGGAAACCAGGGTCAAACAGCAGTTGTCCGGCAAGCGAGATGCCGAAATCCGTGCCATCAAGAAGACCAAGATCTTGTCAGCGATCATTTCCACCGTAGTATGGGCTTCAACCATCCTCCCAATGGCACTCGCCTATGGCTTGTACGTTGGAGTGGAACACAAGGCGTTGACGGCCGCAAAGGTGTTCTCGTCCATCAGCGTGTTCGACATGCTCCGAATGCAGCAGTACATCTTGATGGATCAAGTGTACAAGCTTATCACCGTTCGAGTGTCGGTGCAACGTTTCGACGAATTTTTAAGGCGCACTCGGCTCTTGAATCGCTTCGACAATAACGCTGCGTGGACGACTCCAGAATCTGGCAAAGCGGAAGAGCCTGTAGTTCAGGAAGTTTACATTCGCGACTGTGACTTTACTTGGCAGAAAGCCCAAGGATCCGACGACAATGTGTCATCGAACGGTGACTTCCGTCTGACGGTTGGAAGCGTCAAGTTCCCTCTGGGTCAGACCACAATTATCGCTGGGTCGACTGGATGCGGCAAAAGTAGTTTACTGATGTGAGTGGCTTCATCATCTGCTTTATTGAGCCGCGATTCTCATACAACTCCAACGGAACTTCAGGGCACTTCTCGGCGAGATGGACCAGATACCTCGAGACGCGGCAGCGACCGTCAACCTACCTCGGCAACACGGCGTAGCGGTATGCTTGCAAACGGCGTGGGTCATGGAGGGAACAGTCAGGGAAAATATTTTGTTCGGCTCAATCTACAACGAAACCCGGTATCGGCAAGTACTGCATCAGTGCGCGTTACTGCAGGACCTTCGAATTTGGAAAGCGGGAGACATGACAGAGTTGGGTGAAAAAGGACTCACTGCTAGGTGCGGAGTGAAATATCCTGTGGACGAGACTGAGGAATACTGACTGGTCTTACACATTATTAGTGGTGGCCAGAAAGCGCGGATCAGTTTGGCCCGTGCGATCTACTCTTCCGCCCAAACGTTGCTTCTGGATGACGTGCTTGCTGCGCTCGACCTGCATACAACGAAATCTATCGTTGAAAATCTTTTCAACGGGGATCTCCTGAAAGGACGTACCGTCATCTTCGTCACTCATCATGTCAACTTGATGAAGCCAGTTTCCGACTACTTGATGACCATATCTGCAGACGGCTTCGTGATGCCCCCGCAGCCAGTGGCTCGTGCGTCGAGCGGAATGGACTCAGAAACCGCTAGCACAATTATCGACTCTCAACTCACGGAGGATTTCGACCCCCAAGGCGAGATAGATTTGGCAGGCTTGGGAAAACTTATGGTCGCCGAGGAGAAAGCTCAAGGAAAAGTTGCCAGGCGTACGATACTCCAGTACTTCGCGTCCGCTGGCGGGATCTTCTTCTGGACGTTATACTTTGGCGACATCCTCTTTGGGGAAATACTTTTCGCCTTCTGCAACTACTGGCTTGGTATTTGGTCAAGAGCATATGAAGGGAAAGATCCCTGGAACGTGTCCATCTTATACTATCTCGGCATCTACGTCCTCCTCATGCTTCTTCAAGTCGGATCGTACAACTCGTCTTCTTTACTCTGGACTTTCGGGTGTCTTCGGGCATCTCGCGATCTTCACCGAAAGCTGACGACTTCGGTTCTCGGATCGACTCTACGGTGGCTGGACACCGTTCCAACCGGAAATATGATCTCTCGGTTTACCAAAGACATCAAGAGTGTCGACTCGGCACTTCCTCGAGTTTTCCAGTCTTTTTCGGAATTGACGATCACGCTCGCTCTGAAGTTTGTGCTGTTGGTGTGGATGATTCCTGCATTTGCACCTTTGGCACTCGCCGTCGGTATCGTCGGCGGGATTGTGGGCGAGTTTTATGTCCGGGCGCAAATGGATGTGAAGCGGGAAAGCTCGAACGCCAAAAGCCCCCTCTATTCGCAATTTGCTGCTGCTATCTCTGGTGTTACTTCGATTCGAGCATACGGCGCTGAAGCCAAAGTACAACGACAACTTCAATCGCGGGCTGACCATTACACTCGGTGTGCCACGTCCATGTACAATCTCAATCGTTGGATCAACATCCGAGTAGATGTCCTTGGGGCAATCTTTTCTGCCGGTCTCGCCTTCTTCCTCGTGTACGGCTCGACGGCATTCGACCCAGTACTAATAGGGTTCGGATTGAATCAAGCTGTCTCTGTCTCCGAAATCATCCTCCATTGGGTGAAGTTGGCAAACGAATTTGAAGTGCAGTGCAACAGCATCGAACGGATCAACGAATTTCTTGCCATTGACCATGAGCCTGAAGCTACCGAGCACGGCCAGCCACCTGCTTCCTGGCCGACTACCGGCGAAATAGTCTTCAACAATCTTTCTGCGCGCTACTTCACGGATGGACCACTAGTATTGACCAATGTATCTCTACGGGTGGACTCTGGATCGAGGATCGGAGTCATAGGCAGGACTGGCAGCGGAAAGTCGACGCTGATGCTGGCTCTACTGCGACTGATTCCGCTCGAAGGATCGATCTTCATCTCGGATCGAGACACGCAGCAACTCAACCTCGAGGCGTTGCGACGCAATGTAGTGTCGATACCCCAAGATCCGGTCTTGCTAGCAGGCACTCTCCGAAGCAATCTCGATCCGTTCGAGGAATATGAGGATGCGGATCTACAAGACGCTCTGCAGATCTCTGGGCTGGGGGCGTACGGCGAGACTGCAGGACCAGAGGCGAATTCGAGCACTGCCAAACTGACATTGGATTCCGAGATCGCAAGTGGGGGGAACAATCTTTCTCAAGTGAGTTGCGTGGGATTCAGTACCAGTCATACTTTTGCTCAAACGCGCTGTCACCGAACAGGGTCAACGTCAATTGGTCAGTCTTGCGAGGGCACTCGTCCGGAAGAGTAAAATTTTGATTCTCGATGAAGCCACAGGTGAGAGTGCTAAGCAACATAGTATCTGTCTCATGCAGCGCTGACGAACGGCTTCAACCTTGTGAATACAGCTTCGGTCGATTTCGCGACCGATCAACGTGTCCAACAAGCGATACGCAACTTGCACGGGGTCACGATTCTCACCGTGGCGCACAGACTTCGAACGATCATGGATTATGACAAGATCTTGGTTCTTGGTGATGGAAAGGTTCTCGAGTATGACACACCCAAGGCGCTGTTGGGCGACTCGACGGGATTCCTGCGGTCGCTGGTAGACAGTTCATCGGAAAAGGAGGATTTGGAGGCTTTGGCAGGGTGCGGTGCTTAGTCTCAAAATCCGCCGAAAACATGTACAGGAAACTATGTAATTACCGAATCCCTTCTCCTTGTGATCCATTCTGTTCCTCACTGCAGAAGTCTTGACATGGAATTGATTATCATTTTGTGGTATTGGTTTTGATCCAAGCCATTTGAACGGCTGCGTCCATCCAGAAATCTCGTGTACGTTGACGCAGTCGCTTCGTTTCCCGTGCCCCTTTGTCGCTCAAATAGATCAAAGGCGTGTGACCCCTATGGTGCGGTCCTTTTCCCTTCTTAAAGGTATCCCTCAAGATGCCCGAAGTTAGGCTATTGACGCCGCACAGTTGTATAAATACCTAACACTTCTGCTCTCCAGTTACCGCACACGCATTCGTACCATCTTGTCCTCAGCTGGGATTTCAACATGCCTGTCAATTTGTATCCAGCTCCATATTCCCGGGTTCAGCAATCTCCCATCATTATTTCGCCCCCACCGGCAAGTCATGCTCTCCCTCCGAGGCCCGGATCTCTCGCCATGGGAATGGCCCATCCTCATCCGGCCATGTCGATGATATCCGGCGCCCCTGGTATGGCAAATCTATCGCTCTCTGCGCAAGACCCTAGGATACCTGGTGCGGTCTTGACCAACGGTCTGGCTAGTGAGTCACCGTGTGGGGCGGTAGTACATTCATGGTATACAGAGCTAAGATTCAACTTTACACCGTTCGTTGCGTCATGACATATCAGACCCATACATGCAACACAATTCCCTCGCATCCGCCGGGCCATGCTACCCGTACAACGCAAGCGTTTTCTCTGAACAACCTTACCGGGAACAGCAAGTACGCATTCGGACACCGTCACATGGACAATCGCAAGCGTTTGGCAGATACGACAGCGGCGTATACGCGTACGCCGGGGGGTTGCCTGATTCACGGCCTGGCAATTCGCTCCCTCATTATCCTCAAGTGGGCTTGTCTCCCATGGCGATGCCTGGCGGCTACGCCATGGCTCCCAGACCGAGCGGCTACGCATCCACCATCTATCCAGACCTCCCTGAAAACGAAACAGCAGACGGCAGATACCGTGGAGCCCACGAATGCGAAACCTGTCGTGGAAGAAGAGCTGGGCAGGAGGCTGATCATCGCGCGAATGACCGCGCATGCCGGTGGCATCAGGAGCATTTACACCACCAGCATCGAGAGCACAGTCGGAGAGAGCGCCATTCCGACAACTACAGGACAGGAGGTGTCCGCGCCTTCTCTGACAGTCCATCCGATGACGAGGAAGACGAGAATCTATACTTGCGACCGAGCCGGCATCGGCCTCAACAACCACACAACGAGACACACACACCGTCTCCAAGGCGTAGCAGGCACAGATCGTCAAGATCTGGCCCAAGGACAGCTTCGAGAGCTCCTGGTTTGCCCTCTGTCATCCAGCGTAGCATTAGCAGCGAAACCTCCTCAGAGATGAACCTTCCGGGATTCGTTCGGAAAGACATCGGTGAACGAAGCGACTTTGGCCATGTGCTCACCGATAAACGACATGCCCATCACTCTCGACTAAGCAGATTCGATCAGCGTCACGATGGTATTCATCGGCACGGTGCGCAACCGGAGGATCTGCGAATAGACACTTTGCAGATTGGTACCGACGGCTTACGACGCGAACCAAATACCCGTTCGCCAGGCGGATCGCTCCCAACCCGAAGGACGGCGATTCGACCCGGCGGAAGCGCGTTGATCGAATCTCCCACTCTACAGCACTTGTCACCTCGACGTATCTATCGAGACTCGGGTTCTCGTGATCGGGCCTGAGGGGATATGGATACACGCCGGCTCGATGTACAATCACGCATCGCCACCGTACCTGATCAGCATCAGCATCAAACGCGTTCGCACTTCCCGCATGATATCGACAGCCCGCACGATGCAAATTTTGATGAAGTTTACCCTGTGGCCAGCAAGAGATTCTTGCCTTCACGCATGCATCGCCAAGTTAATTCAGGCAATCAACCTGCTGGTCTGGCATCCCACTCGAGACTTCATCCGGAGTGCCCAGAGTTTCCGCAATAATCTTGTTGTACCTACGCGTGAGACGCTGTATCACCACGGTCATATTATGGTACAATATGTGGTGTGTACCTATGGATGATTGTCCCCGTCCTCGTCACTACTGTCGATGTATCCATCCGTTGATGCACCACTCGCCTGACGAGCTCGAGGCGGCCATAAGCTCTTGGTCAAGCTGCCTAGGGTGCTAGAGCCAAGCGGACCACGATTCCGTAAGGGGCTCTCCGGCATCAGGAAAGCATCTGTTGTTCCAGTCCGCTTCGGAGGTTCAGACATGAGCCGAGTCCCATTGTCGACATGTAGACTCGACAGTTCCTGGCGTAAGCTACCGCTCGAGCCGGATGAAAGTTGACGTAGGCGGATGGGCCGATCCAAGCTGATTATTTGGCTTGCATCAGCTTTCATTCGAAGAGCATGGTGAGCGAATGCCGGCGAAACTGGACTCTGCTCTGTCTTGCTGTGGGTGCGATGTACGGAAGGATCGTTGAAAAGGGTCTTGTCGGGCGTCGCAGCTTCAATGGAAACCGGGTGTGATGAGGTGGGTTGGCCTATTGCTTTACTGTTCGCATATGCCGTAGGGTCAAAGCCGGCCGACACCTCGTGTTCTTGCGCTGCCGCCGTGCGCAAACAGTCAAGGAAATCGTCAGGCAGTCGTCGAAGCTTGTTGCATCCCCGTATGTTGTATTGCAAAGGTTGATGGGGCGATATACCTGTCATCGAAATCCGACGAGCTGAACACGCGGTCGTTTCCTGTGGCGTGCCAGGTGCGGATCCGTAGATGGGCCCCGAGATAAAGGCCGGCAACAACGAATTCTGCGGAAGGGACAGCTGCAACATGTATTTGCTGTCCTCGAATTCCGAAGCCGATTGTGGGGGTAGTGGCAGCGTGTATTCTGCCAAGCCAATCGTTGTGTCGAATATAGTGTTGATGTCGGGTACTGGAATAATACCGTCCTCTTGAATAGAGCTGTCTGCCTCACTCTCGCTCGTACGCCTGCGGTAAGACCTTCGAGCGTCGACTTGCCTTTGGATCTTATCGATACCCGCCTTTATGCGGCAACGCTCCCAATCCCGTTGTATCTGTCTGAGATGACCATGACATTCCTGCGAGATCTTGCCTTCCCCAGCTTCGTATCGATAGTCCCTGATGGCGCGCTGAAGCTGCAAAGGCGTCACGTCTGGAAGATGCTCAATGGCGGAAAACAGGATGTCATACTCTGTGATCTGAGAGAGGCATTGTAGCCACTGATCGCGAGGGGGACGACAAGTCAGACTTCATGATCAACCGCCAGAAATACGCCAGGACTGACCTGTAGGAGCTGAGTAACCCTTTGAAACTGCGTCCAGTAGATATCTCCCGGCAAAGCGGCCTGCAGTCTCACCCACTGTGCAACCGCCTCCAAATTCAACCTGATCTGCATCGCCTTACTCCTGCATTGATACCGTTTCCCCGACGCAGAGCGCATGATCCGGTTAAACGTCTCTGCTGCCATCCAGACAAACACCTGTGAAAATATCTGGATGATGAATGCCGGATTGACAGAGTAGACTTGGAGGACGGAGAGGGTGCTCGAGAGGACGGCGGTGATGTTTGATGGTGAGACCGTGTCTTCGAATAAGGCGGCGCGGAGTGAATCAGCTACAGTGGTACGGAGGTCCATCACCGAACCCGGACGACCGAGCGTCCTCGTTTTCGCCTTGGATGGCGATTCCAGACCTTTGACGGGACTTTCCGTGTTGCCTGCCTGGGCCGTATACGAACCGACGGGCGCTCCCGCTCTTGGTGAACCCTTGGGTATTCCACTCTCAAAGATACTTGCAACATGTAGGGCCGGAGTCCGTCTCTTGCTGTTTTTCCCGGTAGCCGTGAGATTCCGAAAGAAAGAGGACGACGCCCATTCGTCGTCAAATTTGACAGGTGGTTCATCCTGTGGCTCATAGTCGAGTAAGCCAGGATCGATCAGAGTGTCCAGCTTATGTTCGACGAGACGGATGATGTGGACTGCGACCAACGACGTTCGATCAGCGTCGTCGCTTGAGTATAGGATAATCTCGGAACGTGAAGCGCACCTTGCAGCGAGTTGATCATCTCCTCCACCATCAGGCACAGTTCGTCCTCCTCGCACATTGCCCTCACGGTCTCATCGCTCTGCAGCAGATGCAGCAGGATCGTAACGTTGTACAACCAAAACGCAAGATGCGGCAAACTCTCGACGTTTGCCTACCCGCCCAGGAAATCGAGTCAGCCCGTCCATCAGAAAGATCCACGACCGGACCGCGCGACTGACTAAACACACCCGTTCCACATCCAACATCATCATCTCCAACAACCCCGCCAAATCCGCCTTTGCAGACACCTCATCCCCAGCGAGATACGCCGCGTATCTCGCCCACAGGTAAACGGTGTTTGCCGGCAAGGTCCGCCGAGGAAGGGGGTACGCTTGAGGTGGGTATTGAGTGATCAAGTGGGCGAGTTTGCGGGGGAGGGTATCTAGGGAGAAGATGAGGAAGCTGGATTCGTCGATTTTGAAGGTGGTGCTGTTGGCTGCATGAGCGTTGCCGGAAAGTGTCGATGCGGGTTCGGCTAGAGAGGTCTCGATTTCGCTTTCGATTTCGGGCTCGTATACATCTTCATCCATCTCTTCACTATCCTCCGAACCAACGTTCACACGCACAAGCCTCCTCCTCTCCCTCTCAAACGCAAAACAAACAAACTCGCTCCCCTCCCCAAGTCCTGCGCTCTCCAGCCTCTCCACAATCCACGCATCTTTCGCATGTTCTTCTTCCCGCCTCTTGATACGTCTGTTACGGAGCGCGGCTCGTCGGGATTTCATGGTGCGGTGGAATTTCAAGAGTTCGAGGCGTGCGGTGGGTATGTTTGGGTTTCCGCCTTGGGTTTGGGATCTTGGATCCGGATGAGGCGTGTCTGTTGAGTCGTCTTCGTCGTCTCCGTCCATCATGCTTTCGAAAAGTGCTGCGACGTCTCGTCGGGATTCCATATCGGCAATTAGGTCCAGAGGTCTGAGGCCGTTGTGGGTTGTCACGTATGGTGAGTAGCCCTGAGTGAGTAGGAAGGAGACGAGGGTCGGCGAGGATAAGAGTGCTGCAAGGTGAAGAGGTGTCCATGATGCTGTGTAGAAGGACTCCGTTATAACTGGTCATTTTAATATAACAGCGATAAACCCACCATGCTTCTCCACGCCGATGCTACCTTCTCGTTCTCCATCGGAGCCCACATCTACGATTCTCAGCCCACCCCCAGGCCACCGCTTCACCACGATCCGTACGGCCTGTTCTTTTTCCTCCTTTGTGGATACACTCGCTGTCGAGGCGATGATGCAGGTCGAGACAAGGGGATAACCGTCGCGATCGCGGAAATCCAGGGCCAGTCGGTCGAGGGCCCCTGCCTATCCGTCGCAGTGCACAGTAAGAATGAGATACCGCAAGTGATTCTTCTACTCACCGTCGGACCTGTCAGAGCAGCCAATAACTTCAAGAGCTTGAGATCACATCGGTTCACCGCATACTTCAGGGCGTCGCCGAGTTTCTTTTCAGCCGCTGTGTCCGGTACTCGACTGTCGATGAGCTCTTGGAGCGCTGATTCCGAGGGACGACGCATACGGGAGGAACGGCGGCGGGGGAGGGAGTCCTCTAGTCGCTTCATCGCGAGAATCACAACGGTTTATTTCAGAAGAGAATAAGACAATGATGCTTCGTTCCATCTGAAACACGGGCGATCATGCCGACGCGCTAAACGGCCACGTGAACATAGAAACACAGTCAACATCCCCTTCCCCTTGGCCAAGAGCGCGCCCCATATCCAGTAATGTGGATCCCATGTACGGTCTGGCCTTGTTATCCCTTACAAGATCTAGAATACATTGACTGATACAAAATCACACCATCCTTCCACCCCTCCCGTGCCTACACACGCAACCCCTCAGACCATCCGCCCGACACCGCCATCTCCCTCGTCTCGGTCAATCTCCACATCCTTCGAGACGTTGATAACCACATTCTTGGGCGGAACCGACATTCTCGAGAATCCAGCTGCAGAGTGAGAAGCGACAGGTTAGCAATTGCGAGGAGCAGGGAAGAAGGAATGACGTACCCGCCGGAGATTCAAAGTTTTGCAACTGGAAACACACGTGTCAGACGCGCTATTCCCATCTTGTCCTAGCCGGAGACTCACCATATACGGCACATTACTCCCCGGCACGGGTTCACTAATCTCCCTCGCTCCGTAAACCGGCTCAACACCCATTGGCAGCCCCATCTCCCGATACCTACCGCCCGACTCGGCCATCGCCGTCGCAAACGTTCCCTCATCCTCCTCACCCTCACATTTTCCCGACGTGGTCCCACTCCCACCCCTACGCTCAGTGACCAACACGCCGTATTGCCCGATCCCTCGTGCATCGGCATCAGCTTCATCATCAAAGATGTCATCCTCTGGGACCCGCTCATCGTGCCCGATCGTCCCCCTCTCACGAAGCAGATCAACCAACGTCCGGTGCTGTTCACTATGCTTGGACATGATCAGTCGTCGTCTACGTTCCTCTTGTGGCGCGTAGTCTGCGAACGGGGACGGGGAAGCGAGCGGCGAGAGGGAGCCGAGTGCTTTCGCGGCGGCGATGGCGGCGGATGCGTGTTCGTTTGCGGCGCTGAGCCCGAGCCCTGCGACGGTGTGGCGTGCGCCTCGAGTTCCGTGGGGTTCGTGTAGCCGCATGGGCATGCCGTGACGGGCCAAGTAGCCGCGAGTTGGGGTGAACTTGTTCCATTGGACGGGTAGGTACAGCTGCCGTGACAAAGACGGGTCAGCGGAAAGCGAAAGGAATGGGCGGGAGACGTACCATCCATGAGCAGATGGAAGCAAAGAAAAAGGAAAGGACGACGAGTTGGAAGAGAAAGTCTGTCGTTGATGTATGTTAGTAGCGGTTGCATCGCGGTGGCGCAGATGGCTTACCCGTCGCAAAGCTTTAAGACAAACGCCCAAGGTCAGCCCTCATCTGCCTTAGCCAGGCTAAACTCCCACTCACCTATTCAAGTTGATCCTCTTTGCCTTCGTCGTGCCATCAGCACCCAAGATAATCGTCCCAGTCGCAAACAAACACCTGAAAAAGATTCGCCACTTGTTGAGCTCTGCAACGTGCCGTGGCTTAGCAACTGATGCAGGTAGACCACATGCGCGACAGCGACTTGCCGTGGTAGAATTGCAGCTTGGAGACGACTTCTAGACTTGCGCCGGTTTCCCTGACGAGCCGAATAAAGTTTGGAAACTGCCATGCGAGGATGATCGACAGGAGGCTAGACGAAAGGTCTTTAGCAATCGTGCTCTATCGCAAATACCGACGAGCGGCCTACTCACGCGGTCACGGTGTTAAACACCCCTTCAGTCAGATACAACCGAATCGCCTGGAGCTCGACGTTTGGATGACCCATAAACGCCATCGTGAAATGTACCACCGTCTGCGCAACACTCAATAGGGCCCAAACGACAAACACGTTGCTCATGAGCCATTTCGCCGTCTTTCGTGCTGCTCGTCGTCCGCTCGGCAGGATAGGCGGGCGCACGGAGATTGCGTGTTTGTACTCGGTGTCTGGGGTGAAGGAGGACATCATGGGTGGCGGAGCTTTCGCGGTTGGGAAGAACGGGAGCCAGCGGGCGGGTTTCTCGATGACGGCGGTGAATGATGTCTGTGGGTCTCGGGTTGTGAGACCGGGGTGTTGTCGGGATTTTGCGCGGACGGCACGGACGACGTAGATCCAGTAGAGCCATTCCTCCAAATTGACGGCGTCTATTCGAACTCGAACGCTTCAGTTTCCAGATCCAGCTGGTGAGAGTCAGCACTCACCATAGAGACAGAATGCACCGCACAAAAAGGCCGTGTAGATGTTATTATATGCGTTCTGCCTTGGCGTCCACAGCTGATACGGAACCGGGATGATCCCATATACGGGAAGCTGTATGTATCCGGCGTCCCATTTCAGATGTGTCAAGCCCATTGCCCATACACAATAGCATATGGCGGTCCCTAGTTGCGCCCACTGCAGAGGGATGCGAGTGATTAGTTCGCTGACAGGTCAAGTGCCGAAAAAGTGACTTGCCACCATTGCCCATCTGATGCCATGGCCTTTTTGCCAGAGAAGACATCTGCCTCCATCGAATTTGTAAGCATGGTAGCCAGAATAGCCGACCAACTGTGTAGGATCCCATATATTTAGCAACGTTCATCCCACCATCCAAGAATGAAAGAGACGAGAACGCTTACGGCGACGGTGATATACGAGGTAATCAGAGCGTTCGGCGGCGAGGATGAGGTCATCTTGGTTTTAGAGCAGGTCGATGTTGCCGGTTCGACTTGTGAAAGAAGGCTCAACTGACGGACTGGAAACAAAAGGAGCGCAAGGAGAAGAATCCATGCAACGCATCATATATACCCTCCGCATGCACGACCTCACGAATTCCCGGCTTTGATGAAGACCCAGAGTCCGGGCACGCACCGGGTTTCCACGGAGACAGCGAGCGAGCGATGGCTGATGTCGCTTTCCAAATGATCGAAGTCCTTTGACACGGTCCGAGAAACGAGAAAGGGGACCCTCGGAGGGATCCTCACCGATCGCAGAGTCATCAGGAAACCCTCGACGACGCCCCGGAGCAACGGAAGAACCGGTACAAGGTCGGTTCCATGATCGAAAGCAAGGCTGATGGTCGTAAGCGAGGCCGGAAGGAAGGAGGTCGATTGCTGGCCCAGACGGGAGAGATCCGCGCACAAGGCTGTTTGATGGAAGGTCTGTTGAAACGCGAAGAATCGGTGTGATGGATGTTGATGGATCACACTGAAACATGGTTGCAATGAATTTGAAACTGTGATACCCTTCCGGAAGCAAACTGGCTATTCATGATCTGGTCTCTGCAGGCAGCCATGATGAACTAGACGTATTCTGATAGCTGGTTGGATGAGCTGAAGAGCTTGAAGCTGCAGGGCGCGACTGACGACCTCGACGCAAGAGTCTCCATGGTCGTTCACAAACGTAGATCTTTTTGTATTATACGGTGCCAATCAAACAACATGGCATAATCATATGTCGTAGAGCCCGCATCATAGTTCATCAATACAACCGTTTCAATTCCCATATCTTCATGCAAACACAGCGAAATCCCAACGTCGCAACTACTCGTTGAGCTGCTGTGCTCGCGCCTGCAACTATCAAAGCAAGTAGCATAGCATCAGCATACCGCCAACTCTCCCCGCCGTTCAAACAAGACCGCAAACTCACGTCCGCCCGACTCAATGGCTCCTCCAACCCCCTCGCCTGCTCATCGCTCAACTTCTGCAACCCAGGCCCGGTACTAACGAACGCATTCGGGTTGCTGCCTACAAGACCGGAAGAGCCCTGCGAAGGGTCTTGGGTCAGGTCGGCCGGGTTGTTGGTCGTCGCCGGGTGGGGCTGGATGGTGAATTCTACGCAAGGGAGAAATTTAGCGCGGGCAGCGGTGGGGGGAAGGGAGCGGCGTACCTTGTTCGTTGTCTTTGGTCATTGTGATGGATACGGTGACGAGGGTGTGGATCGACAGTAAGGATATCCCACGCCACTCATATACGTTCTCCCTTGTTGACACCAGAACGACGACTCGCCATCCCCGTTCGGCTTGCCTCGGCTGCCGATGAATACGTCATCTCTAGGGTCAGTCACGTGTCGAGATAGACGCCGACCTTGGCCCTTGTCTTCTTGTGCTGCTTGTGCTGCAGGAGGGTGAGCATATCGCGAGAAACCTGGCACACAGACTAGGGCAGCCAGAGAGGGCAGGGCGACCTGTCTGAGAGCAGGACGTGTTCGGTCTTGCGCGCCATTTCGAACGTGATCAGATCGGGCTCCAGTCGACAAGACGTGCAGCGACAGCGTCTGTGTTCAGGAGAATCCATCAAGCGGACATCATGTCAGATCTGGTACTTGCAAGGACGTTGATGAAACTATCCATATAACACATCTATGACCGAATACAACTTTTATCGACCTTTTTCCAGCGCTTCAAGTCCTAACCGATGCCAGCCACTCCTGTGGCAACCCAGACCTCGCCGGCAACACCCTGTTCCTCCGCAAACCCTGCTTTTCATTCTCCCTCCGTACATCCGGCACCGCCCGAAGAATCATATTCCCCCCGATTTCCGAGGAAGAAGAACGTCGTCCGACGTCGATGATGAACTCGAAAAAGAGTGGCGAGGCGCTTCGTGGCGCGGTCGATTCAGGCCGGATAGCTTGACTGTCGTCGGGTAGACTCGTTCGTCGGTAAACAAGTTTCTCTGCAATCGCAGGACTAGGGAGCCCCATTACGTCCTGTAGAGCCCTGCACGACCCCGGCACACTCCCGGCTTCCTCGTCGAATCGTTTTGGCGCAGATGGAGCCGGACCTGGTTTCCTCGGCGCGGGGGGTACCGTCCGCCTCTCCCTTCTTTCGGGCGTGATCGGAAGTTCTCCCATCCGAAGCGGAGGAACGGGGAACCCTTGACCACGGAAATACAGACTTTCCTCTTCATCCTCGTCATCCGCCATGCCTTCCGCAACGCGCAAGAACCGCTCGAAAGCGGCCGACAAGGTTTTCCCGCCCCCGAATGACGCTTGTTGTTCACGTTGCATCGGGATCGATCCGATTGATCGTTCGATTCCTGCCGTCCGAGGGGTGATGGGGAGCCCGTGATCGGAGGAAGAGGTAGACGAAGAAGTGGAAGCGATGCTTCGCGCGCTGGTGCTGGTGCCTGATGTCGGACTGGACGAGATCATCGCGGGTGCAGAGCTGGTTCGTGGAGTTTCAAACACGTTTGTCGAAAACGTCCGAAAGTATCCCTCCTCCGGTCGAGTTTGCGGCGAGGCGACCCTGAGCATAGCTCTGGTGTCACGTGCCCGTCGTGGAGAAGGACTGAGCAGCCTCCCCTCCCTCCCAGGCGATTCAGCCAACGGCGTCGGCCTTTTTCGTACAGGTGTTGTCGGCATGAACGGCGACTGCAGGAGCTCGGGAACGCCCGTCCTTTCCAAAGGGCTCAGCAGCTGTCGTCTGTGGTCATCCATGTGGGCGAGATTCAACGGCGGCGGAGGGATCAATGTTGTTCGTCTGATCGTAGGTGTGCGGGGTTGAGCAAATTCCGTGGTGTGAGGAGAAGTGATTGTGATGTTCGGAGAAGGCGGGGGATCCAGCGTTCCGAAAGAGGATCCACTTGATGTTGGACTGCATCAGACGGTCAGCTGTTGTTTCCCTTCATCAAGGAAGCGGGGCCTACCTATCAACCTCGTCCCTATTACGAAGGTACGTCCTAAACCCATCCCCATCGTCATCTCTCATCGGCGGAACGAAAAACAAACCATCAAACACCTCATCCGGACGGTTGACGCCACTGATCCCAAGACCAACGGATCCATCTCCACGAGTCGCACGCCACTGTCCCGGATCAACGCCCGCAACCATGGCTTTCACCCCCTCGTTGACGCTCGTTAGCCGACGGGCACCCCAGATCCATTCAGACGAGTCGGAAGAGGCGATCGCTTCCCCCTGTGGATCCTACGTGTACACGATCAGCCGCCTGCGTTGATGATAAGGGAAGGAAAGGAAGCTCACCTCGACGAGTGTCCATAGTCCTACCTGTTCCGGCTCGACCATCTGCATGTGGTTCCTCCTTGCTCGATTCCGTAATGCGCTTCGAGGGATTTTACGGGGAGGCGTTGGCGCCTTTCTACTTGGGACGGGTGGGGAGATGGGGACGCTGGATCGTGTGATTGATGTTGTTCGTGGTGGTGGAGATGCCGGGAACGGAAAACTGTCGATGGAGGGGAAGGGTGTGGTTGGGTGCTCGAAGGGTGTGGTTATATATCCGTGTCGAGGTGCTGCGGTGGTTGCGGACATGATGATGGAAGTTCGCGCACTATTTTAGATTTTGAGGATGATTGGCGATTTGATAGCGTTGATCGACGAATACCGAGATTGGTAGTTGATCCTATGATTGATGGTTGATGGATGACCTATATACGTAAAGTGATCAGCATCGTAACGTCGATCACACGGTTTCCCGGTTCATTACTTGTCCATCTTCAACAAAGGGCCATCACATCACCGCTGATCACTTCCGAATCCACCAAAGACCCATCACTGCGTCCCGCCACGATCAACTGCAGCAACCCGTCATTCGATCACGCAGAGGTGCGAAAAGGCAAGTTAAAGGCCTGCCGCCTGCCGTTGCTCCTCCATCTGGCCGGGTCGATCATTCACCACTTCTGGATATTCCATCAACGGGATGCCTTCATAGGATCCGGTCGCTTCTGACGATCACTATACGAGGCGAGGACATGACGTGATTTACTTACCTCTATTCTGGGTCCTTCCGGCAGTTGATGTTGACGGTGCGTGTTCTGTAGACACGGAGAGGATGAGTTGCAGGTACTGTATTACCCTTTCGCGAGTGCTTTCGATGTGTGTTGAGTGGGAAGTCCATGTTGATCCGTGCTGAAGAAAGAGAGGACAGGATATATGTATCCCTCCGAATGAACAAGGCCATCCGGACAACACCAGAACACGAGAATGTCTATTGTCGCTGCTCTCATGTCGTCGTGTCTCACCAACATCGCGATTCTCCATTGTCCATCTATCGCTCGCTCGGAGTATCACGCAGACGCGCGTTCGGCCCGGCGGACGGGGGCTGGCCTTTGGAGCGTTTGGAGCCGTTGGGTCGCGTTGTCTTATTTCATTGTTCCAGTATAGTTGTAAGTTTGCTCCAGCTATTCATGCTTGTTCTAGCTGTTGTTCGGGGATGCCTCTACCCTCGCTCTAGAATTACCCAGGACCATTAGTGCGTGTAGTAACGCAGGCTGGCTCGACGCTAGAGAGCCGCTAGACCCAAGATTGGCGCTTGGGCGTCGATCAGTACCATCGAGGTCACCTGAAGGCGATATCAACGAAAACACGTCAAACAGTCAAACAGAGGTACAGTACTATAGCACGCAGTCGTTACAGTCCCACAACATCAATCTTCTCCCGGCATTCTGCATATCCCCGCTATCTCCCACCCGTAAGAAGCCTCAACGCCAAAGCCTCCTCGTCCTCTTCCTCATCCAACGACCGTCCCACCGGGCCTGTCCGAGCCTTCTTCGACTGTCCCTGCTCCGAGTCTGGCGAGGTAGATCGCTCAGAGTTTTGCTCGTCCTCGTCATAATGTCGAGTGTTCTCATCGTCGTCGGAAGGAGAACCAAGGACCGCTCCAGCGTCATCCATTTCCTCCATCATCGCCTGCAAAAGAAACGCCCGTCAGTCACCCGCTCGCTCGGACGCACTTATCCGAACTCACCTCCTTCTCCGCCAACTTGCGCTTCCTCTTCTTCTCCTGCCTCTTCTCTCTCGCAACCTGTCGATCCACCACATCCTCACGAGCCATCACTTCCCTCTCCTTTGCCAGATACTCGGCCCTCTGCTCCGACGCAGCACCATCAGCAACAAACGCATCTTCCCCGAGGTACACCTCGCGTGCCTGTCCGTCCTCGTCAAAGTACTTTTTGTCGCCCGGTCGGCCTTTACGCACTTGTTCCTTTTTCGAGTGCGCGAGTTTGGCTTTTCGTTTGGATTGGTCAGCGTTCAAGTCGATGGGTGCTGTGTGGTCCGTGGCGTCTTTGGCCGCTTCGAGGGAGGGCACGAGGTCTTCCGGTGCGACGTCTGCCAATGGGTCTACATTTCGGGTGACGGTCATAAAGTCGTCTTCCTCCTCGCCCGAGTCGTCATCGCGTACGAGCTTGCGGTAGTGTTCGGATAGAATGTCTTGGTTCTTTCGTGCCATCATGCGGTCTCGTTTGGTGATTACCTTGTTCTGCAGAGGAGGGTCAGTGCTGCATGAGAGGAGAAGGACTCGACATACCTTGTCATCTCGTGGCGGGTCCTGCTTGTCAGGCTCAACGACCGCAGGTTCCTCTTCACGATCCTCACTCCTCACCTCGGCCTCGTCGCTACCTTCCTCCTCACTGCCCTCACTCTCACTCTCACTCTCACCCACCACCACCTCCTCCTCTCTCGCCTTGTCCAAATCCGTCGCCGTCTCCAATTCTTGAGCAGCATTCACCTCCTCCTCGGCCTTTTGCCCAGCCCTCATCTGATTCTTCCGGCTCTTGGCATTCGTCACAAACTTGATCTGCGGAGCTCCTGGCAATCCGAGGGACGCCGCGAATGCCTCGATGGGCAGATCAGCGAGTTTGAAGACGGATTTGTCTTTTTGAATGTGGATGGATTTTAGGTAAGATATAAATGCCTGAAGAAGGGGTTAGCAAGGTCCGTTGATGCAAGGCACCCGACTCACCCTCTGTCCGAGATACTTGATCTCTGGATCTCTAAACGCAAACGCCTGCATCTGCTGACTCAACTGCCCCAACTTGCTCTCTGGAATCTTTTTCCGCTCAACAACGATCCCCTTTTCCTCCCACCGCGCCTTCATTCCTTCCTCCTCGCTCGGCAACAAGAAACACAGCCCCTTTCCTTCGGATTGGTACCGCGCTGTTCGACCGACACGGTGAATGTACATGTCCACGTCTTCGGGGCAGTCGAGCTGTATAACCCAGTCGACGGCGGGGAAATCGAGCCCTCGGGAGGCAATATCCGTGCATATCAGTAGGGCGTGCTTTGCGGCCGAGAAACGTTGGAAAATGTCGAGACGGGTCGGCTGTTTTTGTTTTCCGTGGAGATGGAGCAGGGAGAGACCGGGATGGAGTTTACGGAATGTTTCAAAGATGAATCGGACCTGCAAAGGGGTCAGATTGCGTTGGTCAAGGCAGCAAGAATGGGCTCACCTGTTTGCAGCTGCTGACGAACACGACACCCTTCATCTGCAAATGACCCTTGATAAAGCCCCACAGCGCATCCAACTTTCTCTCCAACGGAATCACGGCATACATCTGCGTCAACCCTGCCGGCATGACACCCTCCTCCCCTGGTCGATTGACGTTGATGTAGAGCGGGTTCTTGAGGGAGAGCTTTGCGAGTTGAGCCAGCTGTTCGGAATACGTCGCACTGAAGAGCATTGTTTGTCGATCGTGCGAATCCGACATGTGTGCGACGATAGCCTTCATGGCTGGCAAGAAACCCATATCCAACAACCGATCCGCTTCATCCAACACGAGCACTTTAACCCCATTCGTCTCGAGTCCAACGGTACTATCGAAATGCTGAAGAATCCTGCCTGGAGTCGCGACGATGATATTCATCCTTGCCATCCTCGCACGCTCATCGTCTAGTGGTTTCCCGCCGATGACCATGCCGGCGCTGAAGGTATGGTACCGACCCAACGAGCGGAGCGTCTCAAACGTCTGAACGGCAAGCTCTCGCGTCGGGGACAGGATCAGCGCTCCTAGGCCGTCTTGCGGACCCCATCGGTCGCGGTAGAGTCGTTCGAGAGTCGGGATGAGGAATGCCAGTGTTTTGCCTGATCCTGTTCGGGCAGATGCTTGGATGTCTTGGCCCTTGATGGTGGCGGGGATGGAGAGCGCTTGGATGGGCGTTGGTACGGTAAAGTGGGATGATTTGAGGCCTAGAGAGGGATTAGCAGTGTCGTTGCACAGGAATGAGGACCGTGCTCACCCTTTTGGGTACGCTCGGACAGCGGCAACTCTTCAAATGTCGTGGCTCTTGTCGTACCATCAAACGCATCCACGGCATCCTGCAACCCTGCCAACTCGTCGTCGTGCTTCTTCCTCCTCAAAGCATTGCTCTTCATCCGCTGCTGCATGTGAGCCTTTGCCTTGGCGGCTTTGGCCCGCGGGTCCAGCTTGACTGCGGGCGTTGGCTGTGGTTTGGTCTGTTTGGTAGAGGGGGCCATGGTTGTGCGGCGAGTATAGGGCAGGCGAAGCGACAGTCTTCAAGAAGGAAGAGAAAAAGTCGAAATTGCAGAGGCGGCGCACAAATTCTCGCCGATCGCCGTGTTTTCGGCGCCCGAGAGTTCAGCGGCTGGTGGTTGGGAGATCATCTACTCGTCTCTCCTTGAGGCGGTTCACTGTTCTAATCAAGATAACTTCCACGATCCCGATCAAGATGAACATCCCTCCTCTGACTGAAGACGTCGTCCTCGATCAGATCGCAAAGATCCGTCAGGCAGGTAAGCCAACGCGACCGCTAGAGCGAAAGTGGGGCTAACGACGCACCAAAGATGTCGCTCGCAAGGTGGATATCGTGCAATTCTTTTCCTTGCAGCTCGAGGCGACTCCAGAGGTGAGTCTCGGTCTACTCAAACGGGTTTATGCTGACGTTCTCGCAACAGCTCACGCCTACGGCCATCGACGCCGTCACAGCTCTCATCCCAACACTTCTCGTCTCGCATTCCCACTTGCTATACCAATCAACCCTCACCTCGCTCTTTCCGACATACCTCCCCCTTCTAGCATCACACACACCAGAAAAACTCCGCACGGCCACTCTACACGTCTTCCCTCCGCTCTTGGAAAAACTAGCAGACGCAAAAGACCGCGTACACAAGCCCGCAGAGGAATCCATCATCGCGCTCGGGAACCTGATCTTTTCCCATCCTTCCGTGGCCGCAGGTGCAAATCTCTCGTCGTCGGGGAAAGGAAAAGCTCAGGAATCGGCGGGGCAGGTGTATGAGCGGCTGGTGATTGGTGCTTTGGAGGGGAAGAGCTCGCGGTCCAAGGTTGGGTCGATGAGGGTTCTTGTTGGGGTACGAAGTGGGACGAGGGCGTTGGGGTTGAAAGCGTTCTTGCCGGTTCTTGTGGTGTTACTAGAGGACAGTGATGGAGCAGTTCGAGAGGAAGCCAAAGCGGTGCGGTCATCTCCTTTGAATCCTGCTCGGAGATGGAACCCTGATTGATCCCTCTTTAGACACTGATGCACCTCCTCTCGCCCGAGGATATACCCCCCTCGGCACACCACGAGCTCGAGAAAATGATGCAGTCCCGCGGGATGAAACCTGCCCTTGTAACAGGTATCATGGCGTCGCTGGTGGCGCCCGAGGAGGCCGCGTTGGCAGGTACAGGGGGGGCGCCGGGCGCGAACGAGGAAGGCGTGAATGAGGTCGCGAAAGTCGTGGTGCGTTTCTCTTGTTTATGAAGAGTATGGGTGCTGATGCTGCATTATAGATTACGTCCGAGCGCGAGCTTGAACATGAATTTACAGCCCTTGTGCAACCATTCGCTGTACGTCGGTCCCATCATTTCCCTTTGTCCATACTCAAAGTCAGCTCTTCCGTAGGGAAAAGAAACCGAGCATAACTGGCAAGGACGAGAGGCTGCTGTCATTCGGGTGCGCGGGATGGTCCATGCGGGGGTGTATAGAAAGTTTGGACCAGCGTTCGTCAGCGCGCTCAGGCAAGAGTTTTGGGCGGAATCCGTAAAGGGCGTGAGTACACGCAGCAGGAAGCAGGAAGCATTTACAGTCCTACAGCTTAGCTCCGTTACAGCTCCTCAGCCTGAGAACGACACTCGCCATGGCGACCTGCGCCATGTACGCTGATACCGCCCGCGCCCTGGAAGAAGCCTTCGACCAACACCTGATGGACACTCTGCTCCCACACCTGATCAAACTTTCCGGATCGACCAAGAAGATCGTGGCTGAAGCTTCTCAACGTCAAGTCGTCGCGACGATCATCGACCATGCCGGATGTCATGCGCGCGTGTTTGTGCCGTTTCTTGCTGCCGGATTGGGGGAACGGACAGCTCAAAGTCGTCAGTACTTTATGGACCATGTTGGGCGGTATTTGAGCACACAGGCAGGCCGACCGCAAGGAAAACACGCGATCGATCAAACAACGCTCTTGAATTCGCCATTCCCGACGGCGATCGCACAATTGACGGATCTCATAAAGCGGGGTCTAACCGATGCTAATCTGGGAGTGAAGGAATCCGCAAGGACGGCGTTTGGAGTGTTTATCCGAGAGTGGCCGAGGCAGGCTGCGGTGTTGCTCGGGGGGCTGGAAGAGGGCGTCAGGCGGCAAGTGGAGAAGACGTTGGTGGTAGAGGTAAAGGTTCCATCTCGCACGAATACGGCGGAGGGGTCCCTAACGACAACGGCACCGGCGGCGCCAGGACCTCCAGCTCCAACGAGACGCGCAGCACCGGGAGGAAGGAAGCCTTCCTCGGCGATTGCAGCGGCGATTCGCAAGGCCAAGGAGGAGGCTAGAGCGGCGCGATTAGCTGAAGCGGAGGCGCAAAAAGAGCTCGAGGAGGTGGAGGATGTGGCGGAAAAGAAGGAGTTGACGGGTCTTGTTGCGGAGCATGGGATGCCGGACGAGGAGATTGCTGACGACGGTACACCGCAAGACTTGGCGCAGGCGACGACTCCGATCAAACCGCCGGCGCGTTCATCGGTGAACGGGCATTCTCGACATCAAGTGGCAACCCCGGAAACACCAACCAGACCCCTCTCCTTGCTCGACCTTCCGACTCCGGACGGTTCAAGCACTGCATTTAAAGTGATGACGCCCGCTCCGGCGGTCGTGCCATTCCGTCCGGATCTGTCAGAAACGACGAGAACCAGCCAAGCTGAACCGGTGCAAAATGGACCATCTGAAGCATCGACACCAAAAGTTACGAAAGAGAAGGCGGTCGTCGCGCCTGCCGATGTCGAGGTCGAGTCCCTCCCTGTCGAGTCCCTCCCTGTCGATACGAAGACGGAGCCGAGGCGACCGAGGGTATCTGTCAATCCCGTAGCCGAGATGGAGCGGCCCAAGTCGTTGTACACAAAGTTGAAGACATTGGTCGATTGCTCTTTCTGGTTGGACCGCCGGCAAGGTGAGACCTAGGAAATGACGTGACGATGATGTGTTAACCAAGTTGTCGAAGAATATATGCAGGAATCCGTCAGCGTCTCTGCTCTGCGGGAGCTGTTGACTAAATCGGGGTCGACTGTGACAATGCAAGACATATCCGGATTCGTCGCTTGGTCGAATCAACATGCGCAGAGTCAGCTAGAAGGAGAGCTCACGGACGACGACATCCGGGAGCACGTGCATGCTGCGTTTCAGAATGGGGGTGGCGCACACTCAGCGGACGATGGGCAGGTTGCGGAACTTGTCGATTTGCTGGAATCCACGATCATCTCGCACGAGGTGAGTACCCCTACCGCGACTGCGGAACCAAGAGCTGATTGATTCCTTCTTAGGACGAGGATGTCCTGAAAGCGAGTCTGTTCCTGCTTTGGGAAATGGTCATCCAACAGCCTCGACACTGGATCAACCGAGAAGACAAGATTATCCGTTGCTGTCTCGCTCTACGTCGATGCGACTCGTTGTCGGTAGGTCCTATTCGTCTGCAAGCGTGTCGCCGCTGATATGGCTTTGCTATAGATCCGACGAGGCAGCGCTGGTCTACTCGCACTCGTCTCAGAGACAACGCCTGAACCGGTGCACGTGTTGCATCTTATCCTAACATGTTGCGCCCAGGCACTCGAGAGCGCGCAATCCGGCATACCGTCCCGACTGGAAGTTCTTGCGTTGGTCAATATCGCTGGGATTGTATGCAAGTTGCCACGGACCATCGTGGAGGATCAAGTAGCCCGAATGAAACCACTCGTACTCCAGGTACGCTCCACTGAAAGCTGATTTACCCAGAATACTGACGTGTCGTCCGGCGCAGGCATTGAATTCACGGACCATCCCATCAAGAGAAGCAGCATACACAACCCTCGTCGCCCTTCAATCCTCGATCAGCGACTCGTCTGCGTTGCTGAGATATCTTTTCCCGGAACTGACGGATGCGCAGCGGAATCTGGGGATGTATCTGATTAAGCGGGATTTGGAGGGGTCGGGTGCGGATGGGGAGGGGGAGGGGGAGGGGGAGGGGGAGGGGTTGGTCAAGGAGATGAAGAGGTTGAGTAGGCGTTTGTAGGTGTGTGGCGCCGCGGGGGTTTAAGCGTGGTTGTTGATCATGCGTACGATGAATATGTACAACGAGTGTTACGGCAGCTCACATCGTCGTGGGAGTCATGCCATAGATTCATTTCACCCATTCCATCTGCATTCCGGCCCCACCCGCCAATGAGGCAAGCATGACGAGTAGATAGGCTGTCGCGAGACCCACAGGGGTGAAGAGGGAGATTATGAATCCACCAAGGACTCATGTGACACTATTCGTCACGGCCTTCCTCTTGCCGGCCGCCGAAGATGCCAATCTTCGGAAGCAAAAGGGGTGTAGGGCTGGTGGACGTCATAAAAGCAGAGGGCAGCGTTTGTGGGAAATGTGGAATGTCCAAACGCGCAACCCAGGATGTCTCTTCCCAATTCCCTGCGGAGATCGTCCCTCCGGGTGATCCGCCATCCCCTCCTGCCGCTCGAACACCACCCGCTGGTCTTTCCCGCCATCCACAGCTACTTTCACGCCCGCGCAGTGCAAGCGTTCCGCCAGTCCTCGAGGAACATTTATGTCTCGCCGTTACGGAGGTCGGAAGACAAGGACACAATACACGATCCGGCATGCTCTGCGCCAGACTGTAGACGTACGCCGCCGCCGCCGACACCCGCTCCTCCACCACCGCCTGTCCACACGCCGCTGATAAAACATCCCGGCCACGCACAAGATTACATCCCCCTCATCCGTCGGCTCCTCCCACACCTGCCAACACCACATAATCCGCTGCATCGGCCCACAAAGGAGGAGTTATTGGTGGCTGCGACGAGTTTCTGGCAGCGGTTGAGGATTAGGTTCAAGTGGTCTACTATTCGGGGATGGAGGAGGTATAATACGGATGATTTGAGCGCGTTTTTGAGTTGGTTCGTGGTGGGGAATAGTGAGCGCGGGTTTCCTCTTGGAGTTGGACTTGGACTGACGTTGGGCCTGTTTAGCGTTATGGGTTGTTCTCGGAACGTGCGTGGTTCGCGTCCAAGCAAGCGCTCATGCTGACATTATTATATCGCAGAACGACGTTCATCTCCGCGGTCTTTGCAACACTCAACTCGCTATCCCTGCAAAGCTACGTAGCAAAACTCTTGTCCGACTACCTCACCCAAAACACTGGGTTCACCGTGGTGTAAGTCCTCTCTTTTCACACCTTTCCTCGACCCCGACTGACGATCGTGCGTAGATTCGAATCCGCCATTGTGCCCAAATGGGGCGCATCAACCATTACTTTTAAAAACGTATATGTTGCACGTCGCCCAGAAGAGAATGAAGAGGACGATGAGCTTGAGCAAGGGGAAAAGAGGTCGGCGTCTGCGGCGATCCTCGCTGCGATCCGGAGCAAGATCGTCGACGAACACGACGTCCCACCACCAACGAAACCCGAGGCCGGCGCAAAACCAAAGGAAACACCCGAGGAAAAACAATCCCGTCTGAAACGGGAAAACAATTATACCATGTTTGACCTCAACTTTGAGGAGATTGACGTCACGTTTTCCGTACCACGTTGGCTAGACGGCAAGGGTCTCGTCGAGAACGCCATCGTCAAGGGCGTTCGGGGCGTCATCGATCGTCGACACGTATGGTGGGATACCTCGGTTCCGCTCAAGCCCGAGGATTTCAGACACGAGACCCGAGTCGGGGATTTCGAGCTCGAGGCGCTGGCTATCGAGGATTTCTTGGTTACCGTCTATCAACCGGGCGGTCAACGTCCGTTCAACGTCTCAATCTTCAACGCCAGTATCGGTGCCTTTCGAAAACGTTGGATGTTTTTCGACTTGATGTCGGCGGATGCGATTGTCGGGCAGTACGATAATTGTCTGTTCAGCCTACACAAGCCGCAAAAGTTGGGCAAGTCGAGTCAGGAGGAGAAGGATGAGCGGATCAAACGGTTGGCGAGGTTTAGGATCGATGGGTTGCCGATCGAGCATGCGCAGTATGCGACAGGGTTCCAGGGACCCATGTCGTGGCTCACATCGGGAAAAGTGGATGCCGTGCTGGATATAAAGTTCCCGAGGCACCCGGATGAAGAAGTCGATATCAATGCGATCTTGAGTCAGATCGGGAGGAACGTAGCAGAGATTGCAAAGGAGGCGGTTGTCGACGGCCGGGGAAGTAGCGTAGGTGATGGCTCTGCCGTACGGAAGCGGGAACAGACACCGAGCGCTACAGCGGCGGAAGCAGCACAACAGGCCATTGCGTCTATCAAGAACAAGGATACCGATCGTGAAGTCATCCCGGGCCAACACAGACTCGCCCGACCCGCCCTCCGACCTCCAGAGGAACCCATCGCGCTTGCCAGTCATCGGAATCAACCGTATGCTGGCGGTCTGTCGTCGGAGTTGGAGGGGGACGACGTCAAGCTCCGTGAACGACAGGTCAAGATTGATATCGATCTCCGGTTCAGGGATATCAAGGCTGCTGTGCCGATGTATACGACTGATCTGAGCGTCAGTAATAATGCGTTTATCAGGCCTATTGTGGCGTTTATGAAGTGAGTTGGCGGGCGTTGTGGCAAAGGCGAAGAGGGTGTTCTATAGAGGCTGACGTTTGGTTGTTTTCCCGTGGTCAGTGCGCATCGGACACTGATTCCGATTCATTGTACGGTCATGGCACCTCTTTCAGACTTTGACGGATCGTGGACGGTGAGTCGGTGCAATATGTTGTCGTACCCGATACTGAAGGCTGCCCTTAATGTTTTCCCTACTCGCAGCTCTTTGAAAGTAGGTTCCTCTATTGTGAATTCGCTGCCCGGATGACTAACATACTCCCCCTCCAGCCGGCTTGACTAGCTCAATATCTTCGCAGGTAGGTGTTCGCCTCCTACCCAAGCAACACGGCCTGATCTAACCCTTACCTTCGTAGATGTACGCCGCCCTTGTTTACCACGTTTCCTCCTCGGCCGCCAACCAACAACGTATGCGCACCGTCGGGGTGTGGGGCGTCCAGCGTGGTGCAGAAGCCGTGTTGAATGTCGTGAGAGCCATCGTGGATCCCATGCATGGTGGGCAGACGCAGCAGATGGTCAGTGCCGCCACTGGGTCCTCATGATGCGAAGCAGATGGTTTCCACGCTGCAAATAATGTGATGATGTTTGCGACCATGCACTGAATTGTTGTTACACATAAGTGTAGTCGGGCATAAGATGCGTTGAGTGGCTACAGCAATACACACATGGAACATGTATGCCATTCCGAACTTGAACAACTGTCTTCACTAATATATATACCACTCGCACCCCAGCACTACAACGAGACTAGCTGGACCAGGATTGGAGGCGCCGAGAAGGCGAAACCTACCACCTTAGAAGCGCTTCCAGTCGCTTCCATCGAAATGAAGGTCGATCCCAGGCCACCCGAGCGGTTCTTGCTCATCTCCCGGCAGTTCGACCTCATCGGTTCTGAGGCTACTGAGGGCACCCAGAGAGCTACCTGGAGGACCACGGCACAAACTGAGACACAGACAACCAAGCAAAGAATTCTCCAAGGCAGTCTTTTCTGTTGATTCGGATTCGGATCCACTCGTGGATTCGACGTCTTCCGTCCTCGGCTTTGGATAGGTCATGCTCATGCTTCCCATCTTCAACGCCGGCTCTTTGTTGCCTGTCTTGAGCAAAGGTGTCGTTCCGTCCGTGCTTCCCGGCGAGGAGTTGCGTTCGATTGTCGGCGAGGGCGGGCAGGAGACGGGGCGTTTACCCTGTTTCTTCCTTTTATAATATCCAGCGTCGCAGTAGCCTCTTTCAGCTGGACTTACTACACCTCCCGTTTCAGAGTGCTATCGGATGCTGCTGACGCCACCGTTGCGCTCAGATTGCTCGCCTCTGCCTCGATGCTGGGAGCTTTAGCCCGACGTAAAGGTTTCTCGGTCTCCCCAGGTACTTGACAAGAGACAGTGTCAATCATTTCGCGAGGGCCTTTGAAGTGAAACTGAGAGCGAAGGAGAAGAAGAGGCCGAGGGGGTCTGCAGCATGCAATAATAATAGTGTAATTTCTCCTAGACTTGAAGAACCAATGACCAGTCGGTGTTTGATCAAGGTTCTGTATGTGAATTGCGAGGAAGGCGAAGGCAATGCGGGTCGTCTGAGAGTCTCGAAGGGAAAGGATGCAAATCGAGCAGTCTGTTATCGCATGGCAAGTGTGGCGTGTGTGATTTACCATGTATACAAGAGCGACTGACGTCACAATCTCACACTCAAAGTCAGAGCACAAAGGAAGGGTTTTGTTGCCAAAGCGAGGATCGCTGGTGGTCTGGCGAGTAATCACACCTCACTCAGCCGCCTCGGCTCCTTGAAGATCACACAAGCCTTCGGCCAGATAGGCAGCAGGATCTCTCTAATGGATTCTGGTAACCAGTTTTGTCGATTTAGAGTAGATATCTTCATTACATATTCCCAGGAGCTCTCCGACCATAGTGCTATCGGTTCTGGACATCTTGATCTAAGCATTGCCGGAGGTGCCACCGGAGCCAGACTCCGGAATTGAGTCTGCCTCCTCGCTGTTATCTCCAGTCGCACTTGAGAAACAGCTGACAATGGTCCTGGGAAGGTCACTGATGCGAATCTTACTGAGGCTACCGCATCCAGAGTCGATCGATGGACGAGAGCAGCAACAGCAACACAGCTCTACGCAATCCTTGCAGATCTCACCCGGGTCGAATAGATTGTCCAAGCCTGGCTCGTTAGGATCTGCAACTGCACGCATGGTGGCGGAACGCTGTTTGGGCTGTTTACAGATCAGGGGATCCAGCTCGGTGGCCCCGCCAGCGGTCCGCCCACCATAGGCGAGGGAACTGTGCGACCGCGACTGTTCAATACTTGAACCATGCAGGGCATTTGAAGTATCTCCATCTGGGAATCTTGCCGGCGGCTTCGTCCAAGAGACTCTTTCCTTCCCTTTCCCAGCTTTCTGAAACGGTGCAAGTGGTGTAGCGACAGGGGTCTCAGGGGATGATGATGAATATGGTGTCGGTGCTGGCTCCATATCTTCTTCGAGATTTGCTGTCAATATGAAGGCCGAGTGTCTGCTGGCAAGTAGTTCCTGAGATGGCGAAGTACGGATTGTGGCAGTCGTCCCGAGGTTGACAAGCAATGAGTGTTAGCAGTTTCTAGATTTCCGGTGAACTGTCTTTGGTCTTCGCTTACTCGCTCTCAAATAGCAAATTTGAGATCTTGTCGCCCAGCAGCCAAATAGCAGCCAGTACCATGACGACTTTTCAAGTACAAAGGAAGTATCCTGCTCTCGATCAGCCTTCTATCACCCAGTCGGCGGAAACAAGGAAGAGGAAGGCTGTCGAGGCCGAAGATCGCCGATCGCCGCAAACGAGCTTCAGAGAATGGAGGAAAATGGATCTTTGCTTGGAAGCGCAATTGCCGTATCACTGAGACCTCCTAGATCTGTTGCGACGCCTCGCAAGTAGATACATATAGTCACTGCATTGATCTCGTGGGGCAAGCAGCTGTAGGGATGAGCCTGCTATATTCGAAAATGGTCTGAACCCTTTTCCCTCAAGTTCACTTCCAACTTCCAAGATATGTTAAAAGGGCAAAGGCAAAGGCAAAGGCAAAGGCAAAGGCAAAGGCAAAGGCAAAGGCAAAGGCAAAGGCAAAGGCAAAGGCAAAGGCAAAGGCAA